>JAQMWT010000562.1:0-71181 GCA_029834535.1 Chrysophaeum taylorii | reverse complement strand
TCGAACGCGTCCCCACGTTTTTTCGTTTGGCTCGTTGGAGACCTCAATTACTTCCTCCGCTCACTAACGCATCAACCCCCTTGCGATAAGTGATTGGAAACGCCATTGAACTTTTCATATCGGCGGCGGGATCTCCCGCTTCGGTGATCTCGCGCATTTCTTTTTCATCTTCTTCCGCCTCGAGCGAAATCGTCGCTGTGCCTTCAGTCGTTTGAGGGTGGACCTGTCCGTCATGGCGGGTCGACGTCCTTCATGCACCGTGCTCAGCAGCACGGCTGGGAGATTCGTCGCATCGCGTCAAGTGACTAGCGCAGAAACGGTGAAAGAAAGGTCCCTTGTTTCCCGTATCTCTTCTTCACAATTCTTTCGTAAGTTTCATTGATCGTAGAGCGGTCACCTCATCTTCGTATCGTAACGATTCACCAATCGCAAGGACTTCGCTTAGTGACCGGCCGTCCCGCACTTCTTCCGGGGCAGTAACCGCCCACCCGAGCAGCGGACCGGTTGTCGCTCTTCGCAGAAAAAACACATTCCTTCGACACTCCCAGCGCTCGTCTCAGCAAACGTAGCTGACGAAAAACCGGTTCGCTTCCCTAGGTTTCGAACAAAATAACCGGAGATTTGTACGTTCGCCCGGGCTCGATTTGAAGCGTGCCGCGCGCATAAGCGATTACTTCTCGCGCGCTTCTCCCGAGCTGGAGAAATTTGGTCGTATGCATTTCCCCGCGTAGCCCATGGCTACTTCTTCCGGCGGCGGGCTTCGAGGAGATCTTTAATCTTGCTCAAACACGTAAACTCCGAGTCTTGACCAGGTCGTACTCTCCAACGGCATCGTGTTGAGGATTTAACTCGTACGTTATCGGTTTCGATCGTTAATAACCGAAAGGTCCCGATTGTGCATCGACTCGTTTTCATCCTTACTTTATCTTCTTGCGCCCTTAGACGACTTGGTGTTGACAAAAACAGACCGATCATGGGGAAATCACGATGGCTTCCTAAACTCGTAATCGCGCCCGCCCAACCAGGAAAAACATATATTCGTTATCGGCTACATAGCCAATGGCGGCAGGCGAAGGGTCGGTCGGCGAAAGCGACCCGAAGGGCTATCCCACGATCAAAGGATCGTCGTCGTATGCAACCCTGAATCGTACAGTCTTGCCTAATCGGAAGTTCGCCTTCATGAAATCAACTGATCTTTGGTCAACCCTTTTGACCAATTTGCTCGTCTAATATACGAAACATCTGCCATTCCCTCGACCCCGAGGGTCGTCGAGAATTTCGTCGTACGATTCCTGTATATGTGACAGTCTCTCAACTTTAAAGTACCGTTCTAAACAACTGAGGGTAATCAATCATCTTACGATCGCTGCCATCTCCGCGTCAACTAAGTTAGTGCGCACATCGGGCTCTGAATCGCTCATCTCCGGGTTGGGCATCAATACCGCGGCTTGAGCTTTCGTATTATCTGTTGTTGGCGTCTTCGCCATAACGCTCGCGGCAGCCTCTGTATCTGGCGGTCTCCGGGGGCTCTTCCCCCAGACAATCTCATAGGGAATCATGTGCTGTTAGGGGATCCTGGTCTTCGTATTCACGGAGCAAAGGACCCCTCCCATAAATCATTCATTTCGTCTTTCCAGAATGCATCTGTAAATTCGTTCGTCGCCTGCTGATCCTCATCAGCATCGGCGATCGGTGTCAGCTGCGGCTTTGAGTCTGCAGCTGCGCGGTTGTTCTGGTGGCTTCTTTAGCGAGAAATTCAGAGCTTTCGTCCACCAATCCTGCAGGTTCGTCGGCTCGTCTTCGTCCCGCTTGAGAACGCTGCTTATCTTCTTCATAAATCTATCCTTTCTTCCGGCGGCGTATCCGTGTCTCGATCCGTAGTAATCGAAACCGTTTCGGGGGTCCGCAGGAAAAGATGGCGTCGTCCCCGACGTCAACTCTATCGTAAAATCGTCATCTGCATTACTCGCGCTGGTCATCGTCCCGTCAGTCGAATGTGCGCACGAGCTATCACTGCAGAAATCCACGTCTGGCTCACAGCCAGTTCGGTCGCCAGCGGTCTTCTCTGGAGGGTCCAAAGATAAGCCGATGGCATCGAGGGCTTCCTCATCAAACATAAACGGTGGGTCGTCCGTGGACGACTCGTCAAATAACGTTAACGCAGACACTGGTTCACAAAGTGTAGCTTCTTCATCTTCCGATTCTGAATCGCCTTCCCAGTATCGTGGAGCTTCAAGTTCCTCGCTCGAATCTTCGAGCTCATCGCTCGACATCTGCTCATAAATCTGTGCCAAAGACCGACGATTGGTCAGCACGTCGTTGGGTGGCTCGTCCATCGGTGGGCGAGCAAGATCTTTCGAATGCAGCCGCGGCAAGGGCGTCGCTCGTCGTCGGTGCGGGTGTCCGTGTTCGGGCACCGTCCACTCCTAATGTAACTGTTGACCGCAAGGGGTCGTAAATGCGAGCGTTGCGCTCAAAAAACTCAAATTATATTGGTGTCGGCCTCCGTCGTATTCGTCGTCGCGCGATCGGCGTCGTCTGTGCCGGCGCGAACTTCGACTGGGGCTCTTGTTATCTTTGTCTCTCTCTGACGTCAGTTCGGCAGGTCCTAGTACCTCTGGATCGTCCCTGTAGGCGACTGGTGCTCCCAAGTCTATCCGAACTGGCTCAATCGTCTCGTCTATCGAAACATCGACGCCTTCGTCGTCTTTTTGCCAAAACTCCGACCAAACGTAAATTAAATCTCGGTTGGCCAATAAATCCGTGCCTCGGGGTCGGAATTGTACTTCTTTCCGCTCTGGCGGTTTCTTCCTCAGGAAACATTGAGCTCGTATCCTTATCGTCGGTACGCTCATCTTCCTATTATCCGTGCTGATCGTCCCATCCAAATTCGATTCCGGGCGGCAGCGAAACTCATCCCTCATAGTATGTTCGGGATCTTTCTTTATTTATCACGTGCCATCATCATTGCAGGCTGAAAATCTTGAACTTTTCGTTCGTGAGTAATACGCCAGGGCTTGCACTGAGCTCCAAAGGCAGTTCATGCGTTATAAGATTCTTCATCTCTTCCGCTTTCGTATTCATTTTCTCGGCCGTTTCACTCGGCTTATCATCAACTCCATCGCTTCGAATATCGGCAATCGCCTCGTCACTAAAAATGTCGGCACACGAATTGTCTGCCATCGTCAAAGGGAATAAAACATCTGCAAAAACGTCTGCAGTCGGTTCGTCGGGGGGCTGCAAAGAAGAAGGCGTCGTCCCCGACGTCATATCTGTCAAAAACTGGCCACCAAAGGGCACGTGACGTTCGATGGGTGTGTACTCAGGTGCGCGCTTATCATTCGAGGTAATCCTCTGCGACGCATCGTCGATCGATCGTGGAGGCGACGTGCCATCCACTTGAATGTCCGGAGGAAAACTCATAGCATCGAGCGTAGCAGCGGCGGGTCCCTTACTTTGGGCGTCATCGGCTGCACGGGGCTCGTAAATCGGATTCACACATAACTCCGGCGCGTCGTCAAAACCGAGGGTTGTGTCAGCTGACGACAAATCATATCGTGCCACCAACGGTGACACCGGGTTAGAAGCGGTTGACGGCTTCGACCCGTAGTTTAACGACGTTTCGGTCAAATTCTTCGATTCTGTGGGGATTTTGGTTTGGGTGAGCTCCTTCGACTTGGATTGCTCTTGATCGTAGTTTAACGACGTTTCGGTCATCTCGGACGACTCGTCGTCGTCGTCGTCGCGCGGCTTCCTAACTTTCGCTCGCGTTCGCGTGGGCGGCGGTACCTCCGAGGGTCGGAATTCTCCCTCGAGACTGTTCGCTCGCCTCGGGCGATTCGGCATACGCAATTCATCTCTTTCACGTGTCAACGCGCTTGCTTGATCTTGGAGGGCGTCTGCTCGAGCGTTGGCCATACGCAGTTGCTCTCGCATTATTTTTATCTCATTCCGGTGTAGCCGTTCTTTTCGTTCGTTCTCTTCCCCTATTTTTTTAAAAGTCGTTCTTGCGCGCGTTCGTTCTCTTCGCGTAATGCCCGCAAGTGAGCCTCGTAGAACTCATTCATTTTCGTTGCATCCGGGGTTCGTGCACGCGTTGACGGAGCTGTCGATCGTCCTCCCGCCGGTCTCTCCGTGGGCTTGCCGTCGTTGTAGTTTAGCTCTTCTTCCTCGTCAACTTCTGTATCGTGCTCTTCTTCATCGTCATCATTATCATCATCGTCATTCCGCTCGTTCGTCTCATCCTGACGGCTTGGCGGTTCTTCATATCGTAGCTGCTCGACGGCAGCATCATCGTCTTCCATATCGGCTCTGGCTCGTTCTAGTCGGCCGAGATCAGAGCGGGTCCAAAATAATTGAGTCATCGTCGTTCTCGTGCTCCTTCGGCTCCGGAACTTCTAATCGTCCACGACACGCGTAATATCGTCGTTGCGTGCGTCTTCCACCGACAAATCTATCCGTACGGTGGGCGGCAGAACTCGTCTCTGCCCGGCAACAATGCCTTATCCGTGAGTTGCGATCTCACTCCGCTCGCCTGCGGCAGCGGTACCCGGGTTGCGCGTCGGTTAGCACCAAATCGCGCGTCGTCACTTCCGACGACTAACGTATCCGGCCGGGGAACTTTCCCACGGCAATGGTCCTTCTGGAATTCCTTGTCGGCGCGCTTGATCAGGGCGCGCACGGCTCGTCCGGACCGTGTAGAGAATGCAAGATGCACTAGTACGCTGCGACCGATATAGTCGCTCGAATCTCGTATTCCTCCACCACCTGTGGCGTAAGGAGAATTTTAGGGGCTGCCTGGCGTGCCTTCGAATCCTGGCTCGCCGATCGCGTCCGTGCCCTTGGTGGGATCACTGGACGAGGATGGCCGTTCTCCCGCCACGCGACCACAAACAACTTCCGTGCCTGGTCCTCTCAACTTGAGGATCGGCTGTTGCTTTATGATCAAGGATAATCGAAAATCAGAAATCAGGGTGACATGCGTCACGGACAAGGAAGATGATGTCATAGAAAACTCTGACATCATCGGAACGGAGTAGGGTGCCCCTGATAAGGGGGGGCCCTAGAAGAGGGGTAAGCCTTAGGAGGCGGGAGTTGCCGCCACACGAGCGCCTGATTTTCTTTGATCTCGCAGATGGCTTATACATCATCATCATCATTAAATGGTGAGTCATGAGTAGGACCTCTTCCTTTAGCCGAACAGTGCTGAGGGACTAACGATAGGTGAGTGCGAGGAGCCGGTCTAATACTTGAGGGATAAGGTCCCTAAGTTGCAATTCGTCCAAGTGATCTTCGACAAAGTGTGGTGAGATAAATGGATCATGTACAGGCTCGTCATCCTGTTGAAGGGAAGGATGTTGGAGCGTTTGATTTAGTTCTTTGCGCAATCGTGCCAGTTAGTTATCGGTGATTCTGCGCGTGAAATCGTGTTGATCATGTAAGGCTAGAGTTAAGCAATTTAAGATTTCGCAGACCTTAAAGAGTGTTACCAGGAGGATGTTGATATTCGAAGTAGGAGGGAAGATTCGGTTTTCAAGGGAGTTGACCATTGTAAGAGCCTTGGACAGGTCTGAACGTAACTTAAGGTTTTCAGAGGCCAAACTTTGCATTTTCTTGGTTTGTTGGTCGGTCAAGAGCAGAAAGTTATCGACTCTTTGGGTAAGAATTTCCACATTCGAAGTTATCACCTCAAGGACATGGTTAGGCACCTATGGCTGAGACAGCGGGCTGTAAGGAAGCATCCACAGTTGGGGATACAAGCTTATCTTGATAGTTTAACGACATTTCGGTCGAAGCAGTAAGCTCCGCGTGCACTTGGGGATACTTTGAGGCTAATAGTTCTGCGAAATCCCGCCGTTCAACATTTGTAATAGTCGTGGACAGGATGTCATCAAACACAGAAGGTGGCTTGATGTCATCAGTCATCATGTTGCAGTCAGCGATATGGCGGAAGAGAGATTGAAACAACATGCTCGTTACTGTTGCATAGGAGTTCGGTTGGATCACAGAGTAACGCTTGGAATGAGCACGTGTGACCGTAACCAATAAGGATAAATGCTCCAAGTGCATCCTGATGATTCTCTTCATATTGAAGGCGCAGGGAATTTGAGGAGAATCGTTTGTGGTTGGTGAGGATTATGTCGACAGGTAAATCGGTTTGTAGAGTAATCGCATCCTGTAGTATAGAGTGAAGCTCAGGCGATATATAGCAAGGGCGAATAATGGTCGCCCGAACGTGAGCTGCAGGACATGCTTCGCAACGAAAAGCCACAGAGGTGTGATTTCGAGCGAAGACGAGGAAGCTGAGCTTGGGATGGTCTGCGTTAAGATAGGCATACCACGAGGATGTGGTGAGCGCCGAAATCGGAATAAAGGCATCGTTTAGATGAATAGGACTGGCCAGATAATCAGTAACATTCTGGGGAGGTTCTGGTGCCATCTTCCTTTTATAGATTTCCGTGCAAATTAGTTGCGGCGTGCCATGGGACTGGACGCATTGTAAACAATGAAAAGTTACCATTTGCAATTCTTTCTTGTTCCCACGAGCACACGGGGTAGCTTTGATGGGTGGTGCTGATGGCAAGGTGACCACCACAGGAGCACGCATGGAAAGGAACGTAGACAGTTCCAAAAAAGAGAGCGGATTGTTCGAAACGTAAATCGCGTCGATAGCCGAAGTAAGTTCATGTTAACGAATGTTTTCAAAAAGGCTGTGACAGGAGTTCGATAAAATTCATTTACCGGTAAGCCTTGGGAATATTGGTTAAAGTTGAATACCAGAGCGTCAGCTAGTGTTAACGAGGAGGGTGTTTCCACTTGCATAGAGGTAGCAGAGCGAGATAACATTTGAGTAATATCATCTTTGTTAGTCTTCCTGCGATTTGAGTCCGGAGGAGTTGTTAACGAGTCAACAGGAGCAAGAGAGCGAGAGGGCTCTCGACTAGCAGGAGACACTCCCCTTGGAAACGAGTACGCAATGCCGACGACGGGTTTGGTATTGGTGACGTCCAACCAGAGTTAGTGGTAAAAAGGAAGGTCTAGTTTAACGACATTGCGGTTACCAGGGTTTAGGAGTAAACTCAAAGGTTAGCGACCGTGTGCTCATTAAAGATGCTCACGGACACTTTACCCGCACCCGAGGCATAACCGCATCCGCTGGTTATGTGCGCGTCCGCGCGTTATCCGCATCCGCTCCTGGCGGGGCGTGTCCGCATCCGCGACGTGTCCGCATCCGCGGCGTGCTCGCATCCGCGACGTGTCTGCATCCGCGGCGTGTCCGCATCCTCGACGTGTCCGCATCCGCGACGTGTCCGCATCCGCGACGTGTCTGCATCCGCGAATTATCCGCATCCGTGACCGTGCCCGCATCTGGGGCTGTCCGCTTCTACTACGAAGCTGCGTCCCCAGCCCCATATACACGCGTCTAAGGCACACCTGCGCGTGAGGCTCTGCTCCGAGTCTGCACTGTGTCCCCACTTGTAGGGAAAAGAGGCAACTTCGAATTCATGCCGCCATTGCCGTCAAACACGTTCAATTACGTAACTGTGCCCTCGCCCGTTTGATCGGAAGTCTGTTTACGTGCATGGTGCGCGATCTTGAAGCCCGCCGGGGGGGCGGCGAGCCGGGGATCCAGGAGAGGCGCGAACGGTGTTTTGCTCACGGCTCAAGGCTGCGACATGGACTGGATCCGGCGGTGCGAACACGCAGGAGGTGGCGGCAAGGGTAAAGCGCAAGCTCAAAAAAGGGAGAGAGCTGCCGACGATAAGATTGCCTAGAAGCCAGGGGCAGGGAGTTGGTGTTCGCGCTAAGAGCGTAGGCGCGGGGCCGCAGGAGCGGAGACACGAAAGAGGGGTGAAAAGAAAAGAAAGGGTGTCATCAAGGGAAGAGCGAGAAAACGCCCAGAGGAGGTGCGAGGACTACAGGCGATCAGGTGTCTTCGGCGCCGGATTCTTCATCATCGACCTCGGTGTCGTACTCACCAGTGCTGTTTGGCGTTTCTTTCTTTGAACAACGCCTAAAGCCGGTCGTAGTCGATGCCGCCGTCGAGTTTCTTCCAGATTGGGAAGTTATGTTAGATGATTACGAAGGCCTTGAGCAGCCTGGGCCTCAGGCGAGAGCGAAGCTGGCCGCTTCTTGCTCGCTGTGGTCGCTCACAAGATTGTCGATCTCACAAAACGAGACCTGTTTAGGTCAACACAAGGCCCTCCCGCACCTCGTCGACCTTCGCGATCCTACTGGTGCTTTGGAGGTCCCTGGCTACCTCCCCCGCCTCGCCTCGGTCCTGGGTGCCACTTCTTTTCGCACAGGTAACGAGTTGCACCGTTGGCACCCCCTCCTCGCATCCGGTTGCCGCCTGGGGCGAGCACTCGAGACTGCGTGGGACGGACTTCGGGCTGATCTCCGTACCACGCTGGCTTCCCACGGCGGCGCTGGTTCCGGCGACCCCGCCAACGTTCATCTCGTCGACGGTCCTCTCTCCCACGAATTCGTCTCCATGGGCGTCCTCGTCGACCCCACCATCTCGACACCCGTGCTCATACCCCAACTCCAGCGTGCTCTAACCTCCCAGCGCGAGACAGCTCGGGCCACTGCACTCCAGCGCCTTGCGGCCACCCTACCCATCACCGATGCACTTCGAGTAGCGGCGTCCTCCTGGGATCGCTTCTCGACCACGTTCATCCGCTCGTGGCCCAGCTCCGCCCTTCAAATCCCCAACCGCTGCTGGGCTGAGATGTGTGCCCTTTGGCTACCCCTCTCCAGCTTGTTCGGGCCTCGTGGACACTCGCATTCTGGGCACTGACGTCGTTCTCGACGCTCACGGCAAGGTGCTTCTCACGCAGGCCAACCTTGTCAACCGTGGAGGAGCGCGGACCACCTGGCATCACGGCCAGCTCGACTGCGTCCTCTGCAGCGTCAAAGAGGCCGGCATCCCAGCCCTGTCCGAGGTTTTCGGCATCTTTGCTGACGTCGTCGCCCCTACCATTCGCACGCGCCTCTACGGCCGGTACCGAGGCAATCTCGCCCGTCGCCACGTCGTCCCAGACATCCTCACCACGCTCGACAACAAGGAGCAACTCTACGACATCAAAACCCTCGCTTGGGGTTCGTTATACACCGCCCACGCCCTCCATCCCTCCCACCCGTCGCCTGTCGATCGGCGCGCAGCGCAAGTCCACTCCGAATACCTCGCTCACGCCCGCGGCATCGACGCCATCATCCCCCAGCCGGGCACAGCACCACCGCCTGGCTTCTTGGGCCCTGTCGAACAGCGGCTACGTAGCTACGGCACCGTCGCCGGCCTCGTCTTTGGTGCATTCGGTGAGGCCAGCGCGGCGTGCCACGCTCTCGCCCAAACATGCGCAGAGCGCGTCGCTGCGCGAACCTGGGTGGCAAGCGGCTGCGCCAACTTCACAGAGGCAAAGGCGGCCCAGACTCGCCGCATCTACCGTGAGTGGGGGATCGCCAACGCATTAGGCCGGGCTCGCTGTGCCCTCACCGCCCTCACCCATGTCGCCGCCTCGGGAACCCCACCCAGGCCGCCCGATCCCAGCAGGACGTCACCCTTCGTCGCACATCCGTCCGGCGCCGGCGGCGGCAGCACGCGTACGACCTACGGGCGGGGCCCGTCCTCTCTTCGCCTGCCCCACGCCTAGGCGATGACCCCGACTAAGTCCCGCGTACTTATCTCCGCCCGTCAGGCACATCCCTCCTACCCCACAAACCCACCCACATCCTTCATGCCCCCCACACACACCCCCCTCTTAGCAGTCCTAACTACTAATCGACAGATGTTTGTCTGTCTGTCTGTTTGTCTGTTTGTCCCTCGATTTAGGGTAAGGATCAGGTAGGCGCGAGAGCCAGACAGTGATCCTCCAAGCCGTCTACGGCGACCTCGCAGACTATTTCCACGACCCGCGGCGGCTCTTTCAGCGCGCCATTCTCACGCCCCGTCGAAACGATGTTGTCGATGCTGACAACGCGCGCATGACCGCGGCCTTTTTTTCCCGAAGACGAGGCGTCGGAGTTCTTTTCGGCCGACTAGGTTGGGTCGGAAGCCGACGCCTCGCTCTTTACAGTCGAGTTTTCAACTCCCTGACAACCAACGGCATGCTGACTTTGATCGCGAGCTTAAAGTCTTCGCAACCTCGACCCGTCGCACGGCCACTGCAACGGTACCAGATACATCATCGATAGTGTCGTGTCACCGAGGCTCCTCCAACCTGTATCCCTCAAGCCCCACCGACGCCAAACGATCAAAAAGAGCCAGAGGCAGACGCCCCGCAAGGTCGGCGTCCTCTTGCCCAAGCCCGTCTTCTGCCACGTCCAGCTCTACGTGGCTCTCTGTCGATCGGCAACCCCGAGGATAAACTCATCTGGGTCGACGACTCCACCCTACCCCACACGTGCTGCGCAATACCGATAAGCCCCTTCCCGGCGTCTACACGCGCACGGTAGGTGAACTTACTGGGACCAGGTGAACTTACTGGGGTTTGAGATTGGGACAAGGTGAACTTAGTGACCAGGTGAACTTACTGAGACCAAGTGAACTTACAGGGGTTTTTAGAGTGAACGCAAAGGCGAGCGGCGTGTACGGATCAAAGCAGCTTGGATTGGCGGAGGTGAGAGCGACGAGCTCGAAGGAGAGTGGGGTGATAGTAAGTCACCGAACTTACTGGGGTTAGAGATTGGGACTAGGTGAACTTACTGGGGCCAGGTGAACTTACTGGGGTTAGAGATTGGGACCAGGTGAACTTACTGGCGAACTTACTGGCCTCCACTTGTCGACATTTAAACACAAGTACAGGCCAGTAAGTTCACCTAGTCCCAATCTCTAACCCCAGTAAGTTGCTCCCTCTGGTGGCCCCGGCCGTCCCGGAGTAAGACGGTGCCTGCTCGCCTCCCGGGCTGGCCGGTTAGCACCCGGAAAGTCCGCGCTGGGATGGGGTTCGCTCGGTTGGGCAGAACGCGACGGACAGGTCGATTGTTCATGGACCAACACGTTTGCGGCCTGCGACGCTTTTGCACGACTTCGCACAAGACCGCGCGCAGTGGCGGTCCGTCATCAACGAGTCCTCGTCCCTCGCCTCAGCCCCAACTGCGTGATTATCCTCTGTGATTCCGGATCGGCTCCTGCCTGTCCGGCCTGGCTCCCATGCTCGGGAGAGGTCTGAAGTTAACTAACTAACTTCAGACCTCTCCCGAGCATGGGAGCCAGGCCGGACCGACAGAAGTTCTCCTGGTCCGGTTAAGTTCACCTAGTCCCAATCTCTAACCCCAGTAAATTCGGCGTAAACCCACTCGTGCTCCCACTCACCCCACTCTCCTTCGAACTCGTCGCCGTCATCCCCGCCAATCTAAGCTGCTTTGATCCGCACACGCTGCTATCCTTTGAGTTTACTCTAAAAACCCCAGTAGGTTCACTTGGACCCAGGAAGTTCATCTGGTCACAAAGTTCACCTAGTCCCAATCTCTAACCCCAGTAAGTTCACCTGGTTCCAGTAAGTTCACCTGGTCCCAGTAAGTTCACCTATAGTGCGCGTGTAGACGCCGGGAGGGGGCTTATCGGTATTGCGCAGCACGTGTGGGGTAGGGTGGAGTCGTCGACCCAGATGAGTTTATCCTCGGGGTTGCCGATCGACAGAGAGCCACGTAGAGCTGGACGTGGCAGAAGACGGGCTTGGGCAAGAGGACGCCGACCTCGCGGGGCGTCTGGCCCTGGCTCTTGTTGATCGTTTGGCGTAGGCGGGCCTTAAGGGATACAGGTTGGAGGAGCCTCGGTGACAACGACACGATCGATCATGTATCTGGTACCGTTGCAGTGGCCGTGCGACGGGTCGAGGTTGCGAAGACCTTAAGCTCGCGCTCAAAGTCAGCATGCCGTTGGTTGTCAGGGAGTTGAAAACTCGACTGTAAAGAGCGAGGCGTCGGCTTCCGACCCAACCTAGTCGGCCGAAAAGAACTCCGACGCCTCGTCTCCGGGAAAGGCCGCGGTCGTGCGCGCGTTGTCAGCATCGACAACATCGTTTCGACGGGGCGTGAGAATGGCGCGCTGAAAGAGCCGCCGCGGGTCGTGGAAATAGTCTGCGAGGTCGCCGTAGACGGCTTGGAGGATCAATGCCTGGCTCATGGGCCTACCTGATCCTTACCCTAAATCGGTGGACAAATCTCCGTCCGTCAGGCTAACTTAACTAACTTCAGACCTCTCCCGAGCATGGGAGCCAGGCCGGACTGACAGGAGCCAGTCCGGAATCACGGGCCTGTAGACGAGGAGCGCCGAAAGGTCGGTCGGCGGAGAGTGACCATCAAGCTTGTCGCCATGCGACGAGGAGACCGCGATGTGACTGACAACCAACTCGTCGATGACCTTCCGTCTTCGCCCCCCGGCCTACCCCACAAACCCACCCACATCCTTCATGCTCCCCACACGCACACCCCTCTTAGCAGTCGACATTTAAAGACAAACAGACAAACATCTGCCGATTAGTAGTAAGGATTACAAAACGCAGATTTTGTCGGCCCGTTTAGAGCATACATAGGGATATGAACAGAAAGTATAGGTCCGTTAATGCGTGCTCACTGACACACTGACATTTCCCAATTAATTATTGTGGAAAATTCCATTTAGGGTTAGGACCCCCCCCCCCTAACACTCACACTCACACTCAAAAGCAACAAATCGCTGTGTCGCACACCGTGCCACTCTTTGTGTCGTAAGAGGACAGGACCAATAAGTGTGGCACTACCACTGCCACCTTTCTCTACCAGAGTGATATTTACTGTTCTCTAGGTCTGGACCCAGTCCGGTACTGGTAGAGAAACGTCCTCCGAAAGACATCGATCTCGATCGACGTCTCGGACAAAGACCCAGGATTTCCAGGTAAGAGCAATCTCCTGAAGTTCCTGAAGTTACAAAGACCGTAGTCAAGTCTCATCGCTTGCTACTGGTGAACAAGTGTGAAAAGTGTGAAAGGCAACCAACAACGCACAAAACGCAACCCAAAAAACGATGGCGACTCACGACCCACAAGTCCCGAGTCTGGAAGTAGCGACGCAATTCGCTACACCAAAAGAACAACACGCTCTCTGGCAACAGCTCAGAGCTGATTTCCTTGTTAAGCTCGCCGCAAGAGTCGAAGCTCTGTACGACAAAAACGCTGCCTTACAAGCTAAGCTCGCCGCAATAATCGACCAGGACGAGCAACTTGAACAGGCTTCCTCACCAGCTGTTCACACGGCAACCCCCCTCAAGCAAACTTCTCACGAAGTCGCGACCCAAGACCCGATCATCTCGATGATCACCCCCCCCTCCTGCTGTTCAACAAGTTCTCGAACACGAACAGAACCCACCTCCTGCCGTCCACTCCACCGGATGTCAAACACCCCACGGCAAAGTCTCGGCCCCCACTGCCTTCCCTCCGGACCCAGGCATAGCCAAGGTTACTCCACAACCTGGCACACCCCACATTCACGATGACACTCCACCTTGTTCGAATATCGCAACAGCGATGTTGAACACTCCACCACCACCACCACTAAACCTTACTCCCTTCACTCCACCAACTCCACCGGAGCCTCCACCTCCTTCACTGGAGCCTAATTCCCCACTATCGGCGACTCCCACTTCACCATCCATTCCAGTTCCCCAACATCCTCGACCACCCCTTCGCCGCAACACTCATCCCCTTCCTGATGATCATGCCACCTACGGCCATGACGGCCCCGGCACCGCCATCCCTGACCAAGCCCCCACCGCGGCTCAAGCTCCTGCCGCCCCACCGTCGGACCCTCCTGTCCGATATCCATCATCTTCCGCAAGTCACTCTCCTCAAGACTTTCATCTCCACCCACAAGACCATGCCACCTACGGCCACGACGGCCCGGCACTTCCATTACTACCCCAGCTCCTTCCGCGGCTCAAGCTACTGCCGCCCAACCATCGGCCCTCCTGACCGACCTTCATCACGTTACGAAAGTCGCTGTCGCCCCGATTTTCATCTCCACCCGCGTGATTACGCACTCCACGGCTACGACCATACGCCCGTCTCCACCCAAGCAACACTCCACCTTCTTTCTCAAAGTTCCAATGCACCTTCGTCTGTTCTCCAACGCGCGTTGGCCATCACTCAGGCTACACTCCACTCCCAGACCGCCGACTTGGCCGAAACCAAGGCCACGCTCACTCGCAAGGACGACGCTCTGTCCTCCATAGCCGCCAAACTCACCACAACCGACGCCGCCTTAGCCTTCGCCACTGCCCAGATCGCCATCCAAGCTGACGAACTGGTCTACACCCGCGCGGAACTCCATCTCACCCACACCCAGTTCAAGGCACTCGAAACTGCCCACGCTGACATCCGCAACTCCCACTTTGAAACCAACGCCGTCCTCCACACCATTCTGACCTTCTTGGATGCCACCCACCCCACCTAAGATGCTGCATCGCATCGTGCAAAGCGACATCAAGAAGCACAACAACGTATATCAAGAGTCGACAAATTCCGAATTATCAACACACAGCTCTTTCTCTGATGGTCATAATCACCATCATGCTGCCAAGACATGCACAAGGGCTTCTTCTTTCTTCGGGCACAACGGCCCAGGAAGCAGTCTTGTCGAAGGAACACAAAGCAACCTCGATCCCACTTTCGACAAGTCAAAGAACAAGACACTTCGAGGTGTTCCCGAGTATTACGCCTACATCGACTATGGCAACCACACTCAAGGACCCATGGCTCCACCGTATTCAATGCCCCAGGCACAAGAGCCGCAGGCTACTACTGACAACATCCCCTCGGATTCAGCCCCCTTGTATGATGCATACTGCGAAGAAGCAAGGCCGACTTCACTAGCCTCGAAGATGGTCTCCCCGACCATTCCAGATCAGCCGCCTGATCCAAGCACCACCAATGCCTCCGCAATGCCGTATCCACAAGGACAAGACACGCTGTCAACGGTCCCACGGTCAACATACTCGCAGGAACTCACCGCACCTGCAGGTATCAGCTCAGATTCACCAGGCACTCCCGCCATGTTCGATATCTCTCGATCAGCCGCTCCCGATCACTTTGAAGCTGGTTGCGCCTCCCTGCCTTCTCTCCCCGAAGACAGGCGCGCACTGCCGATCACCGGCGCTCGCTGCTGCACCCACCATCCACCTTCTCGGCCGGATGCACTGGATGACACTGCCCAGCAGGTTGCATGGACCCATCTGCGATCACCATGTCACGATTTGATGGATGTCATCGCACAAGCTACAGTTGCAGCACATGATCACCCGCCCACCAACTCGCAGTCAGCGGACGCACTCCTTTCGGACGCCTACCCTTTAGTCTCACCGCGACCAAGCTTCTGGCAAGCCTTCCCCATTGCTGCAGTCACAGACAAAGATTTCGAGAGTTCTGACCACCCCGATCAGCCGCAAACTATGCACGCTACTATTGCGACCACTTCGGTCCTTTATGTCCCCTTGCATAGCTCTCTTCTGGACGCCACACGCTTGCGCTGCCTCCGGAAATCGATGTTGTGCTCTCAGGAAATATTCTCCACGCACAATGCACAGACCCCCCCCTCTTAGCAGTCGACATTTAAACACAGACTCGCTCCACCTAAACCGCGGCTGTCAGCATTTTCGCATCACTGGAATGTACGACGAATGTTCCACGCCAGCTGCCGGCTCCACCGCAAACATGCACCCTAGCCACGCACGTTGCCTCCCTCAAAGCGTCTTGTCGATCGGCACGTCACTCCTCATTCGAGGACGCATGTCACATGCCCGCACCTTCGCATGCACTACGCGCCTATGGGCAACCCTGGTCACTACAGCACTCACTGCTCTGGTCCCCGCACCTCCGCCATTGAGGATGCACCCAGCATGACTGACCCTTCCATCGCCCTTGGTCCTGCTGCACTCGCGTACTATGACCGCAGCAAACTTGCACTCTCAGGCACTCTCAGACGATCCCCTTTTTCGATCTCCCGCACTGGACCCCAAACATTCCAGGCAGGATACTCTCCACCACGGGATCTCAACTCACGCGCCCATCTGCACCACCTTGCAGACAGGTCAGCCGCGCACAACACCCCTTTTGGCACTGACTTCGGACCACCTGCATCACGCGATTTTGCTCTGGAGCATGACACTCTTCTCGATGCTCTCCGCGTCACCGCCTTTAACACCAAGACACTCGTCACTTCCACCGATGCTCCGCGCCGCCATGTGTCCCACGACCTTCAGATCACCACCATAAGTCGATCGCGCCCGCACAACGTCGCGCACGCCTTACGAGGACGTATTTCAATTGGTGACCTCCCAGGTCTTTCGATGCATTCTCCGACGTCTGACTTTGAACTTACGAGTCACTTTAAGGCAATCCCCAATGTCAAGACGTCTGACGCTGCGCAACCACGTCTCTGGAACTCCACAGCCACAGAAACTGCCAGACAAGAAAGCACTCAGCTCTGCACAGCTGCTCAACAGCTACTTATAGTCTCGCACGTAGCAACGAGTACTATCTCGCAGTCTCTCTTGGACGACAAGACGAAAGATAAGACCACAAAAGCTAGCTACACCAGCCAGCACATTGATGTAGAAGACGAGACAATGCAAACCAACTGCGCAGCACGGTTCCAGACTATGCAGACAATGCCCAGGTCCAACGTTCAATTGCACGACCACGCACACGTTCTGTCGCCCGACCTTGCACTGCTACCGGCTCCTGTCTCATTCATAGCTGATGCACCCCGTCCGATGGACCAGTCCTTCAGATATGTCCTGCTCGCAGAAGCACCACCGCACGACACACAGGTACATCATGAAGATACAGGTAAGCGCACCACGATCACGCGCACATGTTCATTGCGCCTATCTGATTACGACGAGATGAAGCTACAGCTTTGCTTGTTCGTCCCAGGCACCTGACCCCACCTGTCGCTGCAATCCGCATTAGCACAGACGATCTCGCATCTCTGCACGACCGCAGATCAGGCACAAGCCAATGTCAGCACTCCCCAGAGTTATGCGCACCCGCTGGAATCTTACCAGCACGGCTTCCTCAGCCAGGCAGGTCACTGCACCACCTCGGTCTCCCCTGACACCAGGTCGACGCATCGCCCATTCGCGATCACCTCACGTCATCTATTGGACGACCATATAATCTCGAGCACGAACTCATCGGAACGCTTGAGTCATACCCACAAAGGAATCCTACTTTGGAGTCATCTAAGCCAATCCCACAGAAACTTTGGCCACCAGACACCACCCATGTGCTCATGGTTTCTCCATTGGTTTCCTCCAGAGCTTTTGACTGCAGCAGAAACAATATGCAATCTTCCCATGCGACTGTACCCGCATTCTCGTTTGGGACACAAGCATTTACTTCATGTCAGATGTTTACGCTCATATTACCGCCACACACGGCAACCAAGATAGACGTGGACTGCGTTCCACCCTCATCTCTGAGCGTTACCCCCGACATGCTGCTCTCGGCACTACTAGCCAGTCCCACCACGTCTGATTCAGCTCTCATCGCCTTGTATGACGTCATACGTCATATTCCGATTACAGCCCAGACACCGCACAGGTTCCTATGCACTCGCGACGGCACGCTCACCGCCCCTCTCGGTTTAGACTACCAACATTGCGCCATCCCCATGATACACTCACAGTCAACTGAGATGCACGCTTGCTTGTCGCACAGTACGACTCCCGAACACCTTTTGGTTCAGGAAAAGCAGAACACTGTCGTCTCAGCCACCGCCGACGCGCCTCCTCCGACCGCCGCCCGGCTCTACGCTCGTTCCGCCACCACGGTCTCTCCACCTCACCGGCAATTCGACGACTTTACCCAGTTCGAATTACGAGGGCGCATTCGTATTCCACCGCCGACTAGATCTGTTTCGATTCGTATCAGTCACGTCGCCTATGGCTACTCTGGCTACATCGGAACTCACTTCAAGGCACGTACCGAAGTCCCTCTTCCTAAGGACCTCTGTCACACGCCAGGACCTGATGAGCACTCGTCGTTCCCCCCCGCTTCGACGCGACTCCCGACGACTCAATTCCCGACGATTTGTGATGACACTAAGTTCCGTCATCAATGCAATTCAGAGCCTCCCACGCTCTTCCGTCAGTCTCTTGCAGGTCACACCTCTCAAGTTTCAGCTCGCTCAATTTTATCCTGCATGCTGCCATATGCAAACGAAGTTCTGTCACGCCAACGCCACATGTCGGAGTTATCGCCAGTCTCGCGCAACAAATGCCCGCCACAAAATGATAGCCGCACGCAGAGTCCTTTGCTCACCTCTTTTAACGTCCCTCCCAGCACTATGCTTGACGTTGAAGCTCTTCACCACTACGGTTCGGTTACAACACAACTTCACGCGAACTCCTCGCCCAGTTCTGATCATGTTTCGCATCTGTCGACATTACTGTCAGAATTCTGCTTCGGACACAGCTCCGACTGCACTCGCGTATTGCGCTCTTATGACGCACCCGGTTCGCTCCTCTCCGTTCACAATGCAGGTTCCATCTTGCAGAACTCTGAGCCCAACAGCCGCCATTGCGATTCGCACCCAGTCGACATTTCCGTAGCACCCGCGAGGATAACCCCCCAATCTCCACAGGTCGGACACGCGCTCTGCTCTCAGCATTCTACCGGATGTCACTGCCGCACACCGCTAGCCCCACCCAGTTGTGTTACGAATCAAGGGAAGTTAACTGTCATGCCTATCTCTTTCTTCTTTCCCGCACACTCGCTGCTAGCAACGGTCTCGCATGACTCCTCATCGGACAGTTCTCGCATTATGGACATTACCTCACATCATGTTCATTCTTCGGACATCCCCCGTCCACAGACTAATCCTCTCTTGAAAAATACGCTCCCTACACGTTGTATACTGTACAGCTCTCGCATACCGACAACACTCTTCTCTGGTGAAAACGACTCAGAAATGAATACTGGGTCAGTCGATTGTCACGACTCATGATTAATTTGCCGAATAGAACACGAAAGATGCGATTCCGATCATACCTTCGAAGTCAACTCTCCCCCAGGCAAGGACAATATATTCAAACCGTCCATCGCCTCCAGGCATTTACTCCTGTTGCCCAACTCTTCTGCACAGGGCACTGACTCTTCAGCACAGGACACACGCCTGTATCCACCATCATACGCGATACACTCGCAAACCTCAGCCCCAGTGCAATCATCTTTCGATGATAGCAACTGGCGACTTCCACCAGACCACAACTCCAAGTCTACAGCAAATTTAGAGTTTTCATGTTTATGGCCAACCCCAGACAACTTTATCCCGATATCATAATCGCACCATGATTATCCACATGTTATTTTAGACGCTCCTAGTTTAGCTTCAGCTGTCCCACGCTACACTCAGGACGACAGCTTCGACACGTATGTGACAGGCAATTCTGGTTCTCTCATCTTCCAGGAACAGCTACACCTTACTCGCTATCGCTCCGACGATTATCTTACCATGTCGAAACCGATTTGGTTCAATGGTCATATCTCTTCATGGGATAACGCTGCCGCTCAGTCACATCGTCACACCTTTATTAGCCCAACTTTAGTCACAATAGAATCTCATCCCTACGGCCACTCTCACTATTCGCCTTTCGATCAATCATTGGTCTGCTGCACAATTCACGACTGCCTGACCCATGATCACTGCTATTGTTATCAGTTAGACTACCCACTCTACTACGAGGATCACCCAGCCACTTAGGATTTATCCAACCGCACGCACCGTCGTCTTACATGACGGAACACCCACGACATAATGCGTACAACTTTCGACTTCAACTATGACACTACTACACTCGCTTATTCTTCACGATTTTGTCATTCCATCCTTCTTTCGTCAGTCACTGAACAAGATGGTGATCTGATCTCTCGTACAGAATTCGCCATATTTCGCCATTAGCCCACTAGCATCTTCCTCCGCGTTTCCTCTTCTTTACGATCGATGCTTTTTCTCTTTCGCTTATTCGCCTCTTCTTGCAATATCCTTTTCATTTTGCTTCCCCTCTCAACCTATTCCACGTTCAACTTCGCGCTCTTTCTCCTTTCTCACTCACACTCACCTGCTACTCCGCTCTACTCTATCTCTCTCATGCACTTCGCACACTTCTCATTCCACGCCTCCTCACAACTCAACGTCTATTTGTCTCTGGCCAGACATTTGTTTTGTTTGTTCCAGATTTCGCTCATCACCGAGTTCAATCTGCGAGGGCGTAGAGATACAAAATTCCATTTAGGGTTAGGACCCCCCCCCTAACACTCACACTCAAAAACAACAAATCGCTGTGTCGCACACCGTGCCACTCTTTGTGTCGTAAGAGGACAGGACCAATAAGTGTGGCACTACCACTGCCACCTTTCTCTACCAGAGGCACAGTGATTTTTACTGTTCTCTAGCCAGGGACGTGATGAACGCGGATCTTTTGCAGCGCGACATATTCTCTGATCTTGAACCAGCGAATAGAAAGAGTCTTGCTACGAGAAGAACCGTCCGGATTGTTAGAAGTGTGCACGGCTGCAGCATTGTCGGACAAAAGTGGCAAGCTTATGATGAAGCGCATGTCCTCAGCAATAGGATTGTTATCGTCATCGAAGTCGGCTGGAAGATCCTTATCTGAAGAATTTGGGATTCACCACAAAAGAGAGTTCAAGCAGGAGTTTGCGGAGCCAGACTGCTTCATCTGCACAGATGCTCAGAGCAATGGGCTCTGCTTCATTCGTAGAGCATGAAACAATCGGTTGTAGTTTACATTTCCGGCAGACGAGGCAGCTGAAGAGGTAGAAGACTAAACCTCTGGTTGACTTCATGTCTTCTTGAGCAAGAGACGGTGCGTTGTCTGCGTCAACCATGGCGACTAGGGGGTCAAATTTGCCAATGGCTATGTCTCTTTCCTGGTAATCAACCATGGTAGTAAGTCGACTCGGATAGCGGAAATGATGCGATTCTCGATGGCATTACCCTTAAGATGAAACCAAAGACGAAGGGCTCTGATCTCCGGCTTGCTAAGGTAGCGCAGGAGGCGTTGGAGCATTTGTACATCCACATAAGTAGGAGAGTGCATACCTCTGGAGCATCGTCCCAGAGCTTGTGAGAAATCAGGGCGACAAGCTGTCCGCATGAAAACCAGTTTGCCCAGTAGAGTGGCGAAGTGATCATGAATGTTGACTTCCACATCGGTTGAGGGAGAGCCACCATTGTAGACAAAGGCGGAGGACATGGGATACTTCAGTGGAATTAGTTCTTAAAGTATGAGATGATCCTCGAACAAAGAGTCAAGCTTTGCTTGAACATCCAATGATATAGAACCATCAGAGGTTCGGCAGACACGCATTCCGAGGAGTGTGTGAACAGGTTCGAACTGCTCCACAGAGTAGTGTTTGCGCAGAGCTTCCTGGAGTTCTGTGCGGAGTTCGTCATTGTTAGCGACTATGACGATGTCATCCACAGACGGGCTGCAAATGAGAAAGCGAGCGAGAGCAGAGACGCGTACGTACAGACAGGAGTCGGCATGGAGTCGCTTGTAACCCAGACTCCTAAAGAGTTTATCGATCTCCTTATTCCAGAGTGAGGGAGATTGCCAGAGTCCATGCAGGAACTTAAGCAACTTGGGTAAACGGCGGCCGCGATACTTGGCGTCTTGCGGATCAAGCAACTTGATACCGTCAGGGAGCTGGACGTAGACGTGCTCGTCGATGTCGGACTGGACGAACGCGTTCGGCACGTCGCTGTGGTGCACTGGGAGGTTCTTGTAAGCAGCAATGGCTAAGATGACGCGTATCGCAGTCATCGTTGCCATGGGACTAAAAGTCCCGAAGAAATCGTTGCCAAGTGAGGCTAAGAAGCCACGAGACTAACCGAGCCTTGTGCTTGACATACTACCCAGAGGAGTTGGTCTTGATCTTGAGGACTAGTCGGCTGTCGATTGGACGAGTCGATGCATCCGGTAGAGCTAGCTTGAAACAGCCAAAGCGGTCGATGTCATGTACTTCTTTTGCGATCGCCTTGATGTAGGCTTGTCGATCTTCAGGTGTAAGCCCTTGTAAGCACTTGAGCTTGTACTGGTCGATAGCGATGTCGGATTCTTGGACTTTGTATTCGCCCGGACCTACAGTGGCTGGAGAACCATAGTTTAACGACTTTTCGGTCGAAGCAGTGTGCAGCACTTCAGGATACGCGTGAGCAGAACAAGCGGAAGGTATAGAAGAGTCCGGTTCCAGTTGAATGAAGAGGAGTGGTTCATCCTGGAGAACCTGAGTAATGTGCTCGGTGGAAAAGAGGAGATATTCCTCCGTGTCGGATAAGGAGGAAGACGTAGATCCAAACTCAGATGATGACCAGGGAGTGTTTGCGTTATGATCGATGAAGCTGGTGGGTGTCAGGTAGGCGTAGGCAAATTGCAACGGAGAGACACTAAAGGCAGAATCATGTTCAGTAAACATGGCAGTAAGTGACGATAGGAGAGGATGACAGGGAGTTCCATCCGTAGTGAGGTACGTAGATACTGGTAAACTGGCTGCACACTTGGTTTGCGAGAATACATCATCAAGCAGTGGGTAGCGAGACAGAAGATCGGTGCGCAAAGGAAGGAGGTGTTGTACACGCAAAGCCTGTTCCCACTCTGGGCTGATAGCTGTCCAGTGGATACCACCAGAGGTGTTAAGGGTGGAGAGGGTGGGAGATTTGAAATCGAGGAAGCGATGCTGAAGATCCCATCGAAAGTCAGCGAGTCTGCCAAAGCGGATTTGTAGGCGCCAACATTAGGGGCTTGGAGCCGGGCAGTAATGGAAGCCATGGATGAGGCTTTGCGTTGGTGGGGGCGCCGGGAACCTGGGACAAGCTTAAGGTTATTTTAGGCTTGGCGACAGCCGCATCCGAGGGGGGGGGGGGCACGAGAACAGCGTTTTGCTGGGCGAGGGGGCCGCCACCCCCCAGCGCTAAAGTGGCCGCCACCCCCCGGCGCTAAAGTTTTGTGCCCGGGGGGGGAGCCTGCGACCTCCCAGCACGAAAGTTTCGTGCTAGGGGTGTGTGAGTGGGGGGCATGAAGGATGTGGGTGGGTTTGTGGGGTAGGAGGGATGTGCCTGACGGGCGGAGATAAGTACGCGGGACCTAGTCGGGGTCATCGCCGAGTCGTGCTAGGGGGGTGCCTGACCACCGCGCACGCACTCTAGAAGAGGCCTCGAATGCCTGCCGAGCGCTCATTTGGTCAGCAGAGTTATAGAACTACGGACGGCCACGGACTGGGTGCCGGCGACTCGGCCGGGAGGGAGCGCCTCTGCTAGCCTCGCGCTCTTCGCGGGCATAGGCGTTAACAGAATCGGACAAGAGGAGGCGCGGCTGCAGGAAAATCACAGTGGCTTAGCCATAAGCGCGACTCCGAGCCGCAAAACTAGTCGGGATATTGTACGCGCCCTGTCCTCAAGACGACGATGATGACGACAACGAACCGCCCCTCGCGAACATGGCGAGGTCAACGAGCCAGACTCCGTCGACGAGCCCGCCCTCGATGAGGAGAAGGATGAGAGCCCAGCTCCAGAGGAGAACCTCTGCGACTACCTCATGGACCTCGGAGACGCCACATTCTACCACGAGGCCGCCACATTCCTTGCGACCCATTCAGCGTGGCCAAAGAACCCCCTCGAAACCCAATTTCCCTGCCAAACTGTACCCTACATTGTAGAGCCACTCAGGTGCTGCGGTGCCCGTCGTCCTAGAGGGGGGGGAGGGGGGCGATCCCTCCACGCTATAGGGGAGGCCTAGGGCAGGGGATACCGACCCCCCAGCGCTAAGCTTTCGTGCTGGGGGGGCGTTCGTTTCGTGATCTCGCGCGCCCCCCCCCCCGGATGCGGCTGTCGCCAAGCCTTTTGAGAACAGGTCCTTGTGAGATGGAAGTGGAGGTGGTGGCGAGAGAGTGTTGGCTTCGACAGCTGGAGGAGCGGTAGGACCAGTGTCAGGAGCCTGCTGAGACGAGGACGGAGCGGATGTGGGTCGAGGAGGAGGTGAAGGAGCAAGAGTAGGGGTCTACCCCCTCTGAGTTTGATTCCCCCTCTGCAACGCATCATCGGGTTTATCATCTCGGTTGGGCGTTATGTCGAAAGAAACTGGTTGAGCATCAGGTGGAGGAGCATGTTCAGGGTCAAGAGTGGAACGCTTGATCATGTACGTGAAGATGAGCTTGGAGGAAACGCAAAGTTGCCCGTTCTCTGGGTTGAGAACGACATCAGCCTGATGATCAACATGTGGAGATACAAGTGGGTTTTGTGCGTTGGCGCAGTAGAGGAAAGATACCTGCAGCGGGAAGGTTCGTATTTGTGATGTTCATGAGGCTCTAAGATGAGGAAACATTCGCCGCAAAAAAAATTTGAGGAGGTCATGTTAAGGAGTGCTCAGTTGTTGTAGAGAAACTGCTGAGGGCTAATGATGGCGCTGTGGATACGTTCGAGGGTAGCATTCGGAAGATATTGTGGGACTGAATTGTGTGGATCACCGCCCATGGAAAATGAATGGCCTGCTCAACGATTTTAGCACCGCGGCAATGAGCATTGAGAAGGCTACGAAGGCGGGTAGAGTAGGCAGAAGCTATGAAGCCTATAGCCTGCTCGACCTCATGGTTAAAGGAGTGAAGGTAAGGCGGAAAGCCGACGAGATTAATGCCTGTTTCAACAAGGTATGGTGTTGTCACATGCAAGCTAAAGTATGGACGAAAAGCGTCAGAGTATACAGTGCGCAGGTGGACATTGAGTTGGGTTCTGCAGAAGGCATGCAGGAAATCCAGCGCTTGCGTGAATTCAGTCGCGTTGGTTGTGCGCGTAAAGTACGCCAGTAAGAATTTTGACAAGAGGTCTTTGAACAAGATGATAAGTGTAAAACCAGCCCATTCAGAAAGAATGGTGACATAGCCTCCGTCGCATGCCCAGACTTCACCGGGTTGGTGAGTCTGTTCGAAGTTGGGCTTGGTAGGATTATGATGAGCATGGCGGTGACGTTTGTTATGACAGACGCAATCGCTGCATATATCCCTATATTGGATGTCAGTGGCAGAAAATCCAGGACGTGCAGGTACGTCGGGGGCCTTTGCTGCCACATTGTCAGGGCAGTGATGCGTAAGATGAAAGCGGTTGGCCCGTTCTTTAGCATTCTGATGCTCCACTGTGCCGTGCGGTATAATCTTCGCGAGGAATCGACTTTGCGGGTATGTGCTTTTTCCTACGTACGCTGAATTTAAGCTCCTGAATTTAAGCTCAGCACGTGGATTTAAGGAGGGTAAATTTCCGTCGTCGGTAGAGTCTGCGTCAGCATGCTCATCCTCATGTGAGACTGCCGAAGTAAGTACTTCTTCAGGTGCATTTCCTGAGGAGCGGTAGTTTAACGACATTTCGGTCCAGCTTCGGTTGGAGATATGGCTCATGAATGCGCTTGCTTGAGAAATGGTATCAGAACTGTGACCGAAAGGAGACAGTTCGCGAGTGAGAAAGGTAGACATTTATATCTTCTATAAGAGGCTTCATGTCGAACACTATGCGACAGAGGTGAGTATAAAGGATGCGGTATGTACCAGAAGGCAGGGCATTGCTTAGAAGATCGCAGCAAAGATCACTATTGAGAGAAAGCAAGAAGGACTCTTGAGGACGGGTGTGGTTGTTGGCTCTTATAAGTTCAGGGCGTGTTGGATATCGAAGCTTTCCATTACGAGGATCGAGTAATATGATCTTGGCATATCCACGTATGGTTTGCAAGGGGGCAAAGTTGGAGTGAATTTTAGAGCCAAGTTTGCGATCACTGTTCCGTAAGTAGCCAAGGTAGCGACTATGAGATAAGTAATAGTCTTCTAAGGCGAAATGCTTGTCCTTAAAAGAAAGTTGGTCGCCGGCTGAATCGTAAGCGACACAGTCGTAGGCGATACAGTGCGGCATAACAAGGTCACACTGAGTAAGGAGGTATTGAATGGCAGGAAGGTTGCCGTCATGAGCAGTGTCGACCTGGGATAAGCCTGAACAAGCCAAAGGTGCCTTGGAAAGGATCCAAGTGCATAGATTTGTCGGCTGGGTGATCGGAAGAGGTTAACGTGTAGGTAGATCCCAAATGGGTCAATAGAAGCCTTGTACTTGTTGGCTTTCTTCTCAACTAGCAGGTTACCTTCAGAGTGTTTACCACAAGAGAGATAATGGATGTTGTTGGTGGATGATGGGTTTGTAAGGAGTAACCTGTGTGCGGATTGGTTAGTTTCGAAAATCGTAACATAATAGGACACAGGAGTGGGTGAGTTAGGCAAGAGCCTTGCAAACACATTTAGAGGGTGATGAGTGCTTTGAGGCGAATGGGATTTGATGATCCCGGTAGTGGTTTGTTGGAGGTCCGCATGAAACCCAAATTATGGTATGTGCATTCGGAATGCGAGGCCCGTGATTCCGGACTGGCTCCTGTCGGTCCGGCCTGGCTCCCATGCTCGGGAGAGGTCTGAAGTTAGTTAGTTAGAATGCGATTTACGGGTGGTTTGCTCGAGAGCTTACTGAGAATGAAGTCTGAGGAACAAGAGATTCAAGGTTTCAAGTTCACTCATACTCGACCGAACAGAACCCATGCGAGAGTATAGTGGAAATGTCTTGGGTGAAGGCACCAGATGAGGATCTAGGTAAATTCGAGTCCAGTCCTTGGCGAGTTCTTTCGACAACCAGAGTGAATTAGGAATGGCCGTGATATCATCTGTAATGTCCAGAAACCGCTTTGGGTGTTGATTGGACCAGGAGAGCATGTTGATGTTGCCTGTATTATGCCTACGAGCAACACAGATCCAACTCTCTCGCGATTGGTACTCGCCACAGAGGTAAGTGGGAAATCGGTCGACAACGTCAACCGTGTAATCAAGAGTGGCATGGATAAGATTAGCCACAGAAACATGATCACGGTGTACCTGTTATGCGGCGGGGTCATTTCTGCTAGAAGAACGAAGGGTTTGAGCAGCTGATGACGATAAGCATGCCGTCAAATAGAGCATCGTCGAGTAGGCTGACCAAGTCGGAGCTTTCCGTGTTCTTCAGAAGGTTGCGGTTGGTACAAGGCGGTGTGATTTCTATGATATCACAAGTCAGTTTGCGTCTCTCCTCCTCAGTAATAGAGTGGAGATGGTTAATAAAAGAAGGGGGGGATTGGAAGATTAAAACATCTGGAAATCGTCTACGTAACATGCGTGCAAGAGTATCATTAGACTCGACCACAACTTTGACATTGAAGTTCAAGGCTAAGTCATTATTAGCTTGTGACAGAAACGCAGAGGATGATAAACCAGAACATAGCAACATGACATATGGTCTACGAGATTTGCCATTTTCAACAGATAGGAAAACTGGTCGGGAATGCGGTCATACCACTGGTGTCGTGTTGTTGCGCACATAGTCATTGCGCTTTCGAAGGCTAAGTAGTAAAGGGCGGAGCCAAGGACGTGAAGGTAATTTAGTCATAAGGTACGCGTAGTAATGACAAAGGTCTCTGTTTTCGTTATACCTTTTAAGCGGAAAAGCCAATGAACCTTAGTTGCATGTTCCTGTCACCCGCAAGTGCGTAAGGTAGGCAGGGTATAGCTGGCAAGTCATGATCTACGTAATGGATATGTATCTTGACATCTTTGTCAATAAGGCTTGTAAGATGGGACAAACTTGGCTGATCGCTGCTGTTAAGAGTAATTGTCAGCTTAGCTTTTTTCCACTCTGGAGCGGAGAGGATAAAGATGTGACGTCCTTTCACTGGCTGTAAAAACAAGCCATAGTCAAATTTGACATAGCCGATGCCTGGGTGGTCAGGTAATGGTGTCACAATGTTCTTGGTCAACATTAAATGTGTTGTTGACCTGTAGCAGTTTGGACAACGGGAGCGATTTCAGGATCAATCGGTACGATATGATTAGGAATAGCGAAGTCAAATGTTGTCATCAAGGATATTGATGCACTACTGTCCAGATAGAGGAATTGATAATGAAGAGGGAGGTTGTGATCCCTCATATACTTGGTTAAAAAAAACCTTCACGCTATGGACACTGCTGGGCGAAATGCTCGCTCCAAACAAACTTGGCTGACTCATCAGCTTTGATGTGACAGCTACTCTGGTGAAAGTGACTGGGACTATCGGGGGAGTCGGTACCCCATTGTCAACACCTAAATCGTTCTCGATGTCAAAGGGCGAAAGTCCAGTGTTTGTGGCTTTCGTTGGAGGAGGGTTGTTCGACTGTGCCGTAGCTTGAGCAGAGCTGTGACGGCACATTGCTGCTGTCACATGAGACGACAGTAGATTCAGCTGCTCTCCGGGATTAATTGGGCGATGGCTGCTTCAGAAAAGTTCACAGACTCTGTGGGAGTAGAAGTGGCGTTAGTGGGACCATCAGAGCCAGCAGACTTAGCAGAGATGGGTTCAAAAGCGGTAGGTTGCTCTGGCCCATAGTTCAACGACGTTTCGGTCGAAAGCAGATGTGTGTTGGCACTACGCAGAATATCCACTATGCACCATATCTTCGGCATAATTAAGCTTTTCGTTAACGCGAAGAACTTCTGAGCTATCGTCCGAAGCGCAGGTAGAGATAATGTCTGCAGAGTCCAGTAATGTCTCAAACAGTTTGTTTGTATTTTCCTGCAATTGCGTTGTAGTGGGGATATGCGGAGCATGCCGAGAGAGTTCTCTGTATTGCTCCTTGAGGGCGTGCATAGTATGTTTAGTGCGATCTAGCAACTTCATATCAGATCGGGCAGAGCGATAGAAAGTTCGCGCATATACGGGTTGGTCATTGGACTGACCAGGACCACGTGGTTTGGTGACATAGGAGTTACCAGGGCGATAATAGCCTAGATCATTGCGAGAGAAAGGCTGACTTGCGTCTTTAGCATTTCTATGTCGCTTGGCGGTAAACTGGGGTTTGGAAGATCCAGAGGCTGCGGCAGTAAGAGACGTGAGCACGTGAGGTGCATGGTCGAGCTCAGTGTCAGTAGTGCCCAACAGCTGAGTTAATAGGACCTTTGGCTTTTGATGTGTTGACAGACCCTCCACGTAAGGGTATCCAAGTGACAGGAGCATCTAGGCGTCTTTTGTCTTCGGCATTTTTTGAAATCGAGTTGTAAGGTCCAATGCGAATTCCAAAATATGGGAAGTATGGAAAGAGTCGGATGGATGACACCATTTGTCTGATCCAGGTTGAGCTCTTGGAGATGAGCGCGTTTCATAGACTATGCACCGTTCAGCCCAACCCCTGTCGTACCTGGTATTGCTGGTGCTACTAGCGAAATGCTCGGAGATTTCTTCATACACCTTCCGAGAGAGAGAGTAGATTCATCAAACTGAAGATTAGTTTCCTCGGGATTGAGTTGATAAGAAAGATGCCTGAAAGCTAACTAACTAGCTAACTAACTAACTAACTTCGGACCTCTCCCGGGCATGGGAGCCAGGCTGGGCCGGCAGGAGCCGGTCCAGGATCACAGAGCAAAATCACACAGTTGGGGTAGAGGCGAGGGATGAAAAGGCGTTGATGGCGGACCGCCACTGCGCGCGGTCTTGTGCGAGGTCGTGCCACGAGTTGAAGGGGATGTCGCCTTTCCGGAGTGCCTTGGCGAGCGTCCTCCCGTGCGTCATCTGCGGAGCCCCCGGTGGGCGCTTGGAGTGCCTGAAAGACTGCACATATTAAATGAAGACATGTACATGCCAGTTAGGATTACAAACGACAGCGTTTAATTGCTGTTTTAAGTACGCGACATCGTTAGACGAAACAGCTTCATGATAATTAAATGCTATAAGCATGATAGTGCGCGTTTTGTTAGGAAGAAAGTGCACATTGTGCACCTTTGCTGTGGCTGGCCAGGCCGCGAGAGCAGGTTTGTTGATACTCTCGTGATTGAAATAAGTATACAGGAAAGTTGCATGCGCATTTTGGTAATTATGCTAGTCGGCATGTGTTAAAGCAAGCATGGACACTGGCGCGTTGATTCTGCCATCAAAGGCAAATTCGCGAGGATAGGCGAGGTTAAGGTTGCGTTCACCCTCCTTAATGCGATCGTTAATTTCGGGAAGAACCGCACGAACTTCGTTATCATAGCAGACAGTGACCAAATGTGCTACTTCATGATCAGGAAGACGTGGGAACGCTTCAGCAGTGAAATGCCAGACCTGGTATTCAGGAGGCAGATCTTCAACTGATCCAAGGTTAAATTCCGCCACTTCGGCGTTTTGCCAGTCCAGGAAGACCCGGCCAAGGATCCTATTGCGCAAGACTTCATAGTCAGCGCAGGACCTTGTGTTGGCTTCATACGAGTCGTACTCGAAGAGGGCGCCGGCATGATGGAATCTTAACATTTGACGAATATGCCGTATATGGAGTGAAACCTTACGGCTCTGTAGTTGGAAGCGATTCCCCTCATTGAGAAACTCAACGACGGGTGCTTCAAGCTTAAGAATATCGGCAACCGTGACTGCTTTGGGTGCAACTCTTGCTGCTCGTTCTGCCACGAGAACAGTGACTTGAACCTGTGGGTTCTGTCAGAGCAGAGTTGATTACTTCTAGACATTCTAGGGGGCTCTCTCTATCGGAAGTCCATGTAGACTCATCGGTTAAACGATGGAAGGTGCATATATAGCAACTGTACAAACTGTGATTCCATCCAGTGTGAGGTTAGCACCGACTGGCAGTTGCTGGTAAGTTGTGCTCTAATGAAAGAGCTGCTGGTGCATCATCGTTGAGCGTCCAGGTGGACATACCCAAAATATTCCATAGTGCGCGTGCAATTAGTACAGTTTGACAGAATTCACACACACCAACACTCTCACGACAATACGAGAACACGTAAACAGACACTCAAAATTGCGCAGTCTTAACGTGTGTGGTGCAGATATGTACAACCCATGTTAAGCGTATATACACAAGCGTGTTGCATGGCGAGGCTAGACTGGCGCGGTAACAGTCCAATACCCAACAGTTACGTGCATGCAACACATGATTCTTCAGGACCCCGCTGGGCCCATAACCTGCAGAGTATTCCGCGAGGCAGTGGTATAAAGTCACTGAAGAACCATCCCGTCTCACCGTGTGAGTCTGGTACAGGTTAAGTTCAGGGAACAGGTTGTTCCCCTAGCCTCAGCACACGACAGACGGCACACAGAACTACACCTAGTTTAACTTGTAATCCTACGTACCTACGGGACGCGCTATTCCATGATGATGAACGTGAGCACAAATCAGAGGACTACAATTCTATTTACAAATCGTAATTGTGTAAAAGGGAAGAAGACGGGTTAGGGAGAGATCACGTTCTCAACGGACGGACTAAGGGTAAGGGACTGCAGATTTCTCTGCATCTGGACTCGACAGTTTAAGTATTCTTTGTCCTTGTTGCCTGAACCTAAGTATCCTACAAACGAGTTGCCGCCAAGCCCTGCGCAAGGGTCATTGGCTAAACCCCTCGCCGAAGCGAGGTAAGCCCTGGGTCATAGGGCACCATCCAGTGGCAGCAGAGCGGTGGGGGCGTATCGAGTTGATACATTACCGCCACAACATGCGGTCGTGAGCAAAGTCAGACCATGAGTCTCCAGTGATGCCGCACTTGCGAAGGGGGTTACAGGTCCCGTGCCCGTGCGTCATATGGGGTGACCCGATTGGGCGCGTTTAGTCGCACAAAAGAGAGAGCATCTTCCGAGGAAGGAGGTTCCGCGGCATGCACGCTACGTGGCAAGACCAACAGAGCTGGCGCCGAGATATGTAAACATCGACCGTCTTGGGAACTACGCGGGGTTGAGCGTCTTCGTGCGTGCGAGCCTGAAGATGAATAGAACGTGAGAATGTCGACCCTCTGGCCTTGGCTGGTCAAGACATTTTTTTGTGGGCCCGTGTACGTCCATTCTCGCATGCGCCTTAGAGGTTGAGTTCCCCATGGCGCAAATTTAAGCCACCAAGCATCTTTCTGCTGCCCGGGGGGTAGTCGTCCCTGATCGCGCGTGTCGATGTTGTCGCCGCCCTGATTCTGCCGACTCGCTTCTTTCGACTACAAGCCGGCATCCAACTTTGACGGCAGTTCAACACATTTAATACGTAGCTAGTTTGTTGCTTGATGATCTTGTACTTGCGAGACTGGTTAAGTTTCCATCTCTCTGCTCACCAAGCTCACCTTTTTCGTCGATTGGCATGAGATGTAGAAAGACCGACTCAACAAGAGTGAAGAGGCCGGCGAAGATGCAGATAATGAGCAAGAGAGAAGGAGGCTGGCGAAGAAAAGAAGCCAGCAGAGTGAGCGGAAGATTGCCATTGAAGAGATGCGTGAGATTACACTATGAAGCTGCCGCAGACAGACGCCATGCTTTCGGATTCCAAACTGGCCGCCATAATGCCTGTTTCGAGCGAGGCGGCCAACTGTCGTGAGAACGCAAGTTAACCCCATGCCATCAGCATCAACGGTAGGAGCGACAAGGATGGCAAGAAATTTCGCCGGCAACCTATCGCGTATGAAGTTAGAAACAGCGTCGGTGCCATTGCCAAGTTGTAGAGTACAAGAAAGTCGCGTGGGCCCGTCTGCTTGCACGTTTTTTCCGTCTCCGTTCTTGTCCTGCCTCTCCATTTGCGATCTCCTACTTTCCATTCGCTCTCTTCCTGATTTTTGCCGCCCTGACACTCTTGTTTCTCTCCTATCTCTCCAATGCTCCCCGCTTTCTGCCGCCCGCGTCGCGCGGAATTTCTTTAATTGTCCTCCCGCCGTCCTTCGGGCTCTTTTTTTGTCTCGTTGCTTCTTTGTCTTCGTCATTTACATTCCATTAGAACGAGGTGGTTCTTCTTTTGTTTTCGAGCCGCCTGGACTGGCCAGGTGCTCGCCATCACAAAAGACGTAGTAGGTCACTCATTCCCATGGTTGACCCCCACCAAAGTGCCAAAACAGACAGATAGGCGCCGGCGCCACCGCCGCCGTACGAGGCTGCGCATATATTAATATTCGACGAAATGAAGTGCTTTCTTTCCAGCAGCAGCAGCAGCAACAGCAGGAGCAGCCCCGGCGCGCGCAGGGGGTGCTCGCTCGCTTAAAAAAAGGGCGTGTTATGTGGTTGGGGCGCCGAAGAGGAGGGTTGGGGCGGCCGGGAGGAAAGACGACACGAAGGGGTACTCGGTCGCTGCACGTTCCTCTTGAAGCGCCGTCTCGAGACCGCTGCAATCGCGGGCTCGCGCAGCAGGCGTCGGACTAGTAGGCGGCTGGCAGACGTCGGGTGTCCTGCGAAGACAAGTGAAGACGCGAGTCTCAAAAACCGGACGTACGCGACGAGGACGACGGCAAGCAAGCATTTTCGCGAGTGGAGCTTGGCGGAGCCGTTGCGAACGGCGGCGACCGTAGTGCGCGTGGTAAGCGCAAAGAAAGCTCGCTCGTCGCCGCACTGGAGCTGGGGCTTGGGCGGCGGGCGCCACCAGTGAGTTTGGCGCGGCTGGTCGTCGTCTTCGCACTTGACTTCGCAGAGATGAGAGTGCGCGGTGACGACGACGCGACGAGGATAGACGGCGACGGACGTGAGCGGCTCAGTTGGCCTCGAGACGAGGGCGTAGCCAGGCGCCGTGCAGCATGCGAGATGTCGCTTGAGTTCGAGCGTGCGATCCCAGGCGTCCGCTCCCAGCTTGGTCCGCCAGCTCGCGACCATGGCAGCGTCGGCGAGCGCGTCCGCGAGCGGCGGCTCGGTAGACGCGGAGAGAGCGCGTGCGATCGCGGACCTGACGGTCTCGAAGTGGCTCCCGCCGCGCGGCACGCACTTTAGGCCGGCGACCACGACCGTCTCGCGCGCGAAATCCTTGCGCATCTGCGCGACGTCGCCGCCCTCGACATCCTCGGTCGCGAACCAAGCGTAAGTCCCGGCGCCCGACTCCTCGCGGCTCAGGAGTCCCGGAAACCGATCGTCGATGTCGTCGCGCACGCGCCGCCGTCTCTCGCGCAACCGATCGCTCGTGTCGCTCGGATGACCCAGCACGGCAGACTCCACGTCGTCGCATGGCGTCCAAGGGAAGATACTGTCCTCCTCAGCGTCGCCGCCCACGTCGTCGCCTCTCAGCCGCAGCTTGCGCCGGAGGTCCCATAAAGTGAACACGCACGTCGCGAAGTCCTGCGTCCAGGTCCGCCGCCGCTCCACGGCACGCTCGTCGTCGAGCGACGGCGCAGACCCCCAGGCCCACCACCCCCGCATCACAACAAATCCCCCCGGAACCACGAAAAGCGATCGTTCCGGCGCGCTGCGTGGAATTTCGGTCCGTTGCTTCTTTTGAGGCACTCATTCATTCATTCATGATTGGGAGTTTTTAAGCACCGAACTTAAAGAGGCGGGGCCACGAGGGAGGGGGGGGGGTGAACAAAGGCCCGCTTTCTGCATCGGGCGAAGCTCCGGTGACCCGTGAAAACGACAGCGTCGTCGTCGCTGCTGTTGATTCCGGTCGTGAAGCGCGCCTCACTAGCCACCGTTTAGGCTTGCAAAAGTTTCTTTAAGTCGACTGCTAAGAGGTGGGGCACGGGCGTTGACAGGCTTTGGTGGGTTGTGTGGAGACGTGAGGGACGCATGAAAGACGGAGGTATCCCGCTCAGGGGCTTGCGGGGTTAAAGCGCCTTTTTTTAATATTATTGTCCGGATTATTACGACCAAAGGACTGACTAACTGACAACCACCTCGTCGTTGATTTTCCCTTCTGCGTCCCCCGGCCATAACCCGCCCCACTGCGAACGTTCCGGCCTCCAACCGGCGCCCGCCCGGGAGGCGGACAGGTGCCAACCTACGCCGGTAGGACAACCTTTACTTGTTAGTCTCAATAACCCCGCTGCTGAGAGCTGCACTCGACTGCGTGCCGACGGCCCGCCGTTTGGCGTGTTTCGGCAGTCGTCGCTCTGGTTGCGTTTCCGGTTGGTTCGGCCTGTTGTTGCGAAGCTTCTAAGACGAAGTGGGGAGGGAGATTTCCGATTGGTTTTGTGGATCGGCGCACTTTCTTCTTTCTTATTTGACTCCTCCAACTCGAAATGGCGAGGGAGGACGGATTTCAGATTCGGAGAAGAAAATCGAGCGGGGTGTGGCGAACATTTGAAAGCGTGAGGCGGCACTCGAAAGTCGTGCGACGAATACCAAGCAGGAGCCGGCGAGGCGTTTGAGTGGACCCGTACTGTATGCGGACAATCTCTGGGCCAGAATCGGGAGTATCCTAAGCGATTTTATGGCTCCGCGAAAGTTTTGCTATTACTTGAATAGACGCAGTTTCTCTCGCGCCAGGAGCGGGCCTCTAACGAGGCAGGTGAATACATGTTTTTGGTAAATGCAATGTTGAGGCCAAGTTGGACCTTTCATCCGTCCTGATGTCGACCGCTCCTCGCGGAGAAGCTCAGCGAGTCGAATCCCTCGACCATCGCAAATGAAATGTGCGATTGAAAGGGCTCGACCATCACGGTGGACTTTCTGGTGAGAGCTCGGTGGACGATCAAAGAACCGTCGCTGGCCTGGTCGCAGATCTTGCCACGATACTTTGCCATGTCGGGTAGCTGTCGACACCCATGATTATAACATTACCCGGCAGCTCGAAGAGACCAGCGTCATGGTTGTCAAAACCCGAGTTCGGTCCAAAAGTAGGAGCACGTTCGAAAATCGGGCAGCAATGACGGGATGTTTAAGACAAAAAAATGTGAATTCAACCATTCTTTGCGATGATTTACGTCCTCTGCTTCCGAAGCCCACAAAATCCGACGGTACGAGTTCGCTTCGGGGACCGACGAACAGCACGCTCGCGTTTTCTGGTATCCAAAACCCGGTAGCAATCGCAACGAAAAGGCAACGACGAATCACATCAGGACGCTGACCGTCGTTTCGAGCAAAAATGTAGGGGGGCTATCTAAGACGAAGTTGCTTGAGAATTTGAGGTGGCCATTCCCCTATATAGAGCACCGGACGTACGACAAGGCTGTCTTCTATTATTTTAAGTGGTGCTTCCAGAGCCGAGTTGGTCCTGATGTTGCTTGGGATTCACGGCTCGATAACCGTCATCAAGGACTTGGCGTTAAAACGCAACCCATGCCGATTTTCGCTGGAGAGATGATTCCCGACTCTAGTTGGCTGACGTGGCAAAGAGCGTTGGATCTTCGCGAAGCCATCATCAGCCTGCGTAATCTCGGAGATATCGCATATTCCGAAGTCGAGCCTGAGGGAGAGGGCGAGAAAGACGATGGCGAAAAAATGAGGCACTTGATGTTCAGGCTAAAGAACGAAAACGACAATCAACAAGAAAAGCCCAGCGCCTGCGAAGTTGAATCCTCTTCACACAGTTTCGTCGGGGAAACATAATTATTACCGATTGATGTCATTTTGTCAACCAAAATGTCATTTGGTCAAAAAAAAAATCGTTTGGTTACTAGTGTCATTTGGTCACGAAAAAAATGTCATTTGGTCACAAAAAAAAGTGTCATTTCGTCTCAACGTGTGTCATTTGGTCACAACGTTGTGACCAAATGTGTATTTGGTCACACACATTTGGTCACAACGTTGTGACCAATTTTTTTGGTCACAACGTTGTGACCGAATGTCATTGTGACCAAATGACACTTTCTTTGGTTTGGTCACAACGTTGTGACCAAATGACACTTTTTTTTTGTGACCAAATAACTTTTTTTTCGATGATCTGTGACTAAATGACATTTTTTTCGTGACAAAAGGACATGTTGAAACCTGGGCATCCAAAAAATGTTATCTGGTCAAAAAAGTCTAAAAAATGTCACATTTAGTCACGAAATTAATGTTATTTAGTCACAAAAAAAAAGTCACCCAGTCACACCACGCCTTGTGGCGATTACTGTCTAAAATCCAGATTCCACGCAATAAGCTGCCCTGGAGCTGCACATCAGTGTCATGGTTTCCTCTGCTTCTTATAGTACTAGCGCATCAGCGACAGGGGCAGCCAGCCGCCCATGACGCAAGAGGCAGCGGTGAGCACGTTGGTACAGCGGCAAAACCGATGGAGATCGGTATACAATGGGGTACAAGGCAAGAAGATTTGCTTCGTGAGTGTTTAGAGTTTCAAGAACAAGGCGACAGTAGAACAAGCAAATCTAGATGCAACGTCCGCCGCGACAACTCCGACCGCCGCGACCACGACGGCCGCTGCCGCCACGACCGCGGCCAGCAGCCTCACCAGTCTTGGCTACCTTCCGCCTGTCGTCGTCGTCTTCGTCGTCGTCCGCCGCCTTCTCCACCTAAAAGCAAGTGTGATTTAAATTCGGAAACGGCAAGATCGCAGTAGGAGGTACACTAAGCCGTTGTTGAGTTTCTTGTTCAGCCCTTTGGCTCTGGCGAACTTGAAGCGTTCGACCTCGTTCGTGCCCCTGTCGGTGAGGTTGAACATCGACTTGCCCGAGTCGTAGGTGCAAGCGGCTTGCCGGAAGTCGGCGGTGGATTGCCCGCGCTCTCCGACGGTCGTGACCATCAGCTGGAGGCTAAGGTTGTCGTCTTCGGCGTCGGAGAGCTTTAAGAGAGCATCTCGGGCTCGGCTTTGGTAGTCATCGCGCTCTGCGACGCAGGGATACCACGCCGGGTCGTTGTCGTCTTCCTCGACCACCTTCATCGCTTTTGCGTGGTGCAAGTGTATAAGTGCGGAATGTGATCCATTGAAGAGGACGTGCCGCGAGTGGCATCGCTAAACTGCCTCTCTCCCTGAGACGATGGCTGAGCGGTTAAGGCGGTTGACTAGAAGCCCTAATGGACCGAGATCAACTACGGAAACGTTGTTCTCTATTAACGCCATCGTATGAAACCAAATGGAAGCAACCGCACCACCCCAACAAGATCAGCCACATTAACACGTGGATGATTCCACTTCCTTGAAGAGCGTGCCCGTCTTCTTCTAGCGGGCCTCCAGTATGTCGAAAGCGGTGCAGCCACCGCCCACCTCTGGCAACGGCATTACGCACAGGCGCACTTCAGGGAGCGCCAAGACGCTTACAGAAACGCCAACGGCCCCTACGTCTCTCGGCCGCCGGATCCCTGGCGGCGCCCGGACGGTTAGGCTAACGCTTCGCCGTCCCCCCTTACACCCACTCACCCCACTCTCCTTTCAGGTCGACGCTCTCACCCCCGCCAATCTAAGCTGCTTTGATCAGCGCACGTTCGCTAACCTTTGAGTTTACTCCTAAAACCCTGGTGACCGGAATGTCGTTAAACTAGCCCTTCCTTTCATCCACCTGATAAGATAGCTGATGCTCCTCCAACCAGCATTGCGAACGGCACTATTCATGCAGATATCTTGCGCATTCTGAAACAGACGGCCGGATCTGCTTTCTAACCTTCCGGTCACATGCTCGCAGTCTAGCATTTGAACTTAAGTAAGCTAGCTACAGGTGCACGCCTCATTATTAACCGAGGCATACCAACCTTCCAACTTCTCGGAGTGTGCACTCCTAAGAGACGTAGTCCTCCATGTCTCCGCACGCCCACCTTTGCATATTGTCGTCTTCGTTGCAAGAAGATTACAGTATCAATATGGTTTCACCTCTTTTCGCAAACGCTTTGACCAACAGCTTATCGTTGTGGCGACATGCGAAAACAACCTCACTCGTTGTACCCGTGCATGCAGACTCCTTTTGGACGCTCTGCAATTTACGGACTTACTAATAAGAAACGTTGCTCTTCGAGCTGGCAAAATACGCATACCGCACTTTGACTTGGATGCCTTCATTCTTCAATGCCAACGCTTAGCATTAAGAAAGAGTATGGCGGATACCCTACTTCCGTCAGAGCCGGTCTTTTGTAAAAGGAACAGGTTCGCCTCGTTCAGTGCACACTACAAAACACACCATTGTCGAAAATGCGTTGCCTAACATGCGGACACATCCCGAATACACACAGCTCGCTCAGCGCTATTAAATGCATTGGCTACTTCGGTCATTCTGGTACCTATAACGCCTCGACCTCTGGTGATGCTACTACTAAGCATCGCAACACCACTGTATTTGCTCGGCGCCCATTGGACACCAACGATCTCGAAGGATCAACTTCTCGTTGGGTAACTCTACCGCCCAATCTTGCATCCTCGTAGAGACTGACTACTTAGTACCTGAAGACTTATGGCTCACGGACACCACCCCTAATGGTACCGTATCGTCCACGACCGTCGTCTATTATAGGCATAAGGCCCGAATTCTTTACTGTCGCGCGATTCCTCCTGAACCCGCTACATATATCAGACAATGCCCTACTGTGTCAGATGTTGACACGCTTCTTTATTCCCTTCATGGGTCTCAGATTGGATTCTAGCAGCACCCTTCTTGAGTCCATGGAAACTATCTCTATCATACTTGCCTTCACTTTCTTTTGTATCATCACACACATTATCATGCCGGACTTATCCTCTACCCATATTAACAACTGTCTTCTGACTACAACCCTGGAGACACTTACCAAGGAAGACAATGATGTCCAGGCTATTAATGCAGCTGATGACCCTACGTCCGAACATGAGCAGGAAGAAAGTGTGTTTCCTCGTGTGGCTAGTTTCACTCCTCTCTTGCTGTTCATAAACAGTTCACAACTTTCATCGTTTGACCGCTCTCACTAAGAAGACTTACTTTACAAGCCCCATTCATTCGACGTTGCATTCAAATGAAACAACGACGCTCCATGAAGCACGACACTCAGGTCGAAGTCTTCCATCCTCACCACATTCCCCTTGAGATATTAGATTGCCTTGCATTCTAGACATCTCGAGGGGGTGCAGAGAAACCTGCTGCCGCCTGCTCTTATTTCGTCCGTCGAGAACGCAATTTCTTCCTTACCCTTCTTCTTCCCTTTTCAACAAATCTATAGTCCTCTGATTTGTGCTCACGCTCATCATCATGGCTTAGCGCGTCCCGTAGGTACGTAGGATTACATGTTAAACTAGGTGTAGTTCTATGTGTCGTCTGTCGTGTACTGAGGCTGGGGGAACTAACCTGTTCCCTGAGCCTAACCTGCCAGACTCACACGGTGAGGCGGGATGGTTCTTCAGTGAATTTATACCACTGCCTCGCGGAATACTCTGCAGGAGCTAGCCACGGCCGGTGACCACGCGACTCGGGCTAGCTATCGCCATCATAGTGGTGGTAGAGGTGAGAATCGCACTACAACTAAGCTGACGTAAAAGTAGTGAATAACTGTGTATATGTTAGGCAAAGGAATGTCACAAACGAGATGGGATGTAGGTGGGCAGTAATCCGCGACAAGTCGGGCATAGACAAACCCGTGGGTGAGTGTAAAAAGTCGAGCGACACTGCAGGTAGGTAGGCGCGCGCGCGCAAGGGGGAGGGTGGGCCCATGAAGGTGTGGGGCTTGGGTGGACGAGCACGAGGGGTTCGAGGGCGGGGAGAAGGCAACACGACTGATTCGAAATGTGATGGGTTTGGCTGCTCGGAGATCGCTAGGCGGCTGCGGCGGCGGCGGCGGCGGCGACGGTCTTAAGGCGGGCTTCCTCGATGATGGCTTGGAAGGCGCCGCAGTACTTGAGGCATTCGTCTTCGTCGGCCGTCTCCACGTCGAGGGTGCGGTCTTTGAGAATGAAGGAGAAGGCGCGCTTTGCGATCTGCGCGAAAGTGGGAACAAGACAGAAATGTGCACACCTTTTGACCGTCGGCCGAGCGGCGTAGAACGACGGTGCCGGCAGTCCCTTTGGGCCGCTTGTTGGAGATCCCGACGGTGCTCGGGTCGAGGATCGTCCCGAGGCGGACTTCGACAACCTTGTCTAATTTGATGGTCTTGGAAATGGCGTCCTTCCAACTCAGCTTTGTCTCGGCCGCGTCGAGTTTGAGGACCCGAAGTCGCACTCGGCCATCCCGGCAGTGCTTTCGGACAGACCACCCTTGTTTCGACTTGAGCACGCGCCTGACCTCGGCGACATCGGCGGCGGAAACCTTGTAGTCGTGCTTTGTCAGGGGGGTGGACAGGCCAGTCGATATCGTTTGATTCCCCAATGGCGCGACGCTCTCCGTGTCCGAGTTGTCGTCGTCGCCGCCGTCGCCGTCGCGCGCTGGTTCCGTCGTCGTCGGCGGCTCGGTCGTCGTTTCGTCGGGTGTCTCCTCCTTGACCGACGAGGGTATCTCCTCCTTGGTAGGCTCGTTCATCGGTGGATCGGGCACTACGTCCCTCAGCGGCGGTTCGATCGCCGTCTCGGCAACGGACGACTCCTCCTTGATTGTCTTTAACAGCGACGACGCGTCTGGGGTCACGCGGGCTCGGCCTCGCTCACCCGACCCGCCACCTTCGCAGCACCCTCCGCACGCGCCAAACATGGGTTTGCGGATTCGTTGCTGATGCTCGAGATCGAGACTACAGTATAGAAAAATTATTACACGTTTTCACGTTTTCCTTGTTCCACGCGAACCGAGACTGCACTGATGAAAAGCCCCGACTACATTCAAAACATGTAAAAAATAACAGTGGTGAGGAGGTGTAAATTAATTAATTATTATTGCGGGGGCATAAAAAAAAAAATACGGAGGGAACGATGACGATTACGTCGACGCGTGTCTTTTCTTTCTCCGAGGGGCGGCGGCGGCGGCGGCGGCGCTAATTAATTTACGGGACTCCTACGCCAGCTGCCGGGGAGTCGGCAGCGACCTGTACTGCGTGCGCATTGAAGAATCGTACCGCTGCGGGCCCGAGTCGTGGTGGCCGAGGAGAGAGCTAGCCCCCTTCGCTTGCTCCGTAAAAAAGAGGATTATCGGCGTGCGCGACCCTGAAGAGAGAGAGGTCTTAATTATTAACTGTGTGGTCGTCAGCACGGTCGCCGAGGTGGGCAGGTACGATTTTTTGGCAGCGCCCGGGCCAAAAATAAAGCCACGTCAAAGATACAAACAACAGCCGTTGGTTGGTTCACTATGCTCGAGGGGTTCGAGGTGGTGCGCGTGCTGGGCGCGGGGTCGTTCGGGCGCGCGTTGCTGTGCCGCGGTCGCGAGCGCGATGTGGTCGTCGTGAAGGAGGTGTGCGTGAAGGACGAGAAGGCCCTCGCCGAGGCAGAGCGCGAAGCCGAGCTCCTCAAGGCCCACGCCCACACGAACATCGTTCGGTACATCGCATCCTTCGCCGACGCGGCGAAACGTGAGTTCTTTCTGGTGATGGAGTACGCCGACGGCGGCGACCTGGCCGGGAGCATCGAACGCCGACAGGCGAGCCTAGCGCACTGGAGCGAGGGCGAGGCGATGATGATCTTCGTGCAGTTGTTACTGGCGCTCCGGCACGTCCATTCGCGGCGGATCGTGCATCGCGACGTCAAGACGGGAAACGTGTTTTTGACCAAGGAGGGCGTTGTCAAGCTCGGAGACTTTGGCGTGTCGCGGCGCCTCGAGGTCGGCGAGGCGACGGAGCTCGCGGCGACGCAGGTTGGCACGCCCTTCTATCTGTCGCCCGAGATATTTGCGGGGCAAAAGTACGGACGCAAGAGCGACGTCTGGTCTCTCGGGGTCGTGCTGTACGAGGTCCTCGCGCTCCGCAGGCCCTTCGAGGCAACCTCGCTCGCGGCCCTCTGCCACCGCGTGACCTCTGAGACGTACGCGGTTCGGCCGTTGCCCCGGATCTACTCGCGCGACGCGCACGTCCTCGCGGGCCAGCTCCTACGTCGCGACCCCGACCTTCGGCCTGCGACCGACGACCTCGCGCGCGCTGCGTACGTCCGAGCTCACATGCACAACGTCCTCTCTCATACGGTCGAGGGCGAGCCGTTGGCCCTCTCGCGCGACGCCGCGGCCGCGTCGAAAGACGAGCTAACGAGGCCCGAAGCCATTTCCCTCTTTCACGACGAAAAAATTGTCGTCGACGACGTGCGGCTGCCGGCGGCGCTCGTCGACGAGTACGCGCGCCGGCGGAGCGACGACCGCCGGAATCGCGAGCGAGCGCTCGGGCGACGCGCGCCCGAGAGCCGCCCGACGAGCGAGCCCGGACAGTCCTTTCGCGGGCTCGCGATGCGCCAGTTCCACGAGAACAAGGCCAAGGCCCACGAGGTCGCGCGCCGTGTGCGCGACGACATGCATCGCCCGCGTTCGCGACAAGCAACAACACAAAACGAGGAGCCGTCTGCCGACAAGGTGCTCGCCGAGGCGAGGGATGCTAAGGAGAAGGCCCGGAGGGCGCACGAGGCGCTCTTGCGAGCCGAGCGCGAGCACCTCGACGCCGAACGTCGCCGCCTCGCGGCCTTGCGCGACGACGAGAATATTGCGGCGGCTAGGGACCCTGCTGCGCGCGTCGTCCTCGAGTTCGACATGCGGCCCAAGCCGCGCCGTCGACGCGATTCGTGCCCGCCACCTCTCGTCGCCGACGCGCGGCCACCGCAAACCCGCGACAGGCACGATCACAAGAACCGGCCCCGCCGCCGCCGGCGATGGGGCGATCACCCGCCGGCTGGGGCACCCGACGACGACGACGACGATGACAAGAAGAAGATCATGGCCGACGAGAAGACGAAGATCAACGCCGCGCTCGATGACATGTGGAAGGCCGTCGCCCAGATCTCGGCAGCCCGCGACAAAATCCCTCGGCGAAGACGACGCTCCCTCGCCGACGACGACCTCCAGCCCGCGTACCCCCGCACGAACGCCGTCGCCGCCCTCAACGCCGCCTTAAATGCCGCCCTTGACAGCCCCGTGGACTGACTCGGGCTAATTATTGAGACTAACTAACTAACTAACTAACTAACTAACTAGAGGCCAACCCAATGCATGGGGGGTAGGCTAATCCCAGCGCCATGGCGCGTGGGATTAGAATCACTGGGCGATGAGACGGGGGGCGTAGAAGGGGTATGGAGGACGACTTGGTTGGTTGTCGCCAGTTCCCACGGCTTCGAGCGAGGGACTACCAGGTCGCTGTCAGAATGTTGAATTCGCGGAGTGCCTTGTTGAGACAACATCCGTACGTGAACTGTGGGGATCCGCGGGGGCGTTTGGAGTCGCACCAGGAGGTGAGGATTTCCCGAGTGAGGCGATGCCAGGGAATGCGGGCAACGTGGCCTGCCCAGCGAAGATGTCGGCGCGAGATGTAGACGTCGATAGTCTCCATACCGAGGCACCGAAGGAGGCTTGAAGTTTTGATATGATGTTGCCAGGTCTGGCGACGTGGAACGCGGCACATCGCGCGCGGACATTGTGCATGAAAGCATCGTAGACGATTGTAGACACTTCGGCACCATGATTCCGCACCGTGAGGGAGGATGGCGAGTACAAGACCGACGTCGACAGTTCGTTTGGCTCAGGCAGAGACGTATTTACAGTTAAAAACGTAGTGACGGAGCGCTTCGAAAGCCGCTGCCGTCTTCTCTAGACGAGAGTCAACGTCCTCAGAGTCACTGCAGTTGGAAGAGAGTACAAAGCCCAGGTATTTGAATTTCGCCACCCCGGGGATATGACGACCGTCACCTACGTCAAAGTCGGAAAGGTCGGCACCATCGTAGGTTGTCCGGTCATTGTGGAGAATGCCATCCACAACTCCTCGCCCCTCGTCTCTGCCCCAACTGCGTGATTTTGCTCTGTGATTCCGGATCGGCTCCTGCCGGTCCGGCCTGGCTCCCATGTTCTGGCTCCCATGCCTCGGGGGAGGTCTGAAGTTAGTTAGTTAGTTGGCCTGGCTTGTGCAGAGTATTCCGCTAGGCAGTGGTGGTATTAGTCACTGAAGAAGCATCCCGCCTCACCATATGAGTCTGGCAGGTTAGAGTTCAGGGAACAGGTAAGTTCCCCTAGCCTCAGCATACGACAGACGACACGCAGAACTACACCTAGTTTAACACGTAAGTCTGTACGATGAGCGTGAGGACAAAATCAGAGGACTATTGATTCAGTGAAAACGGAAGAAGAAGGGTAAGGGAGAGATCGCCTTCTCAACGGACGGAATAAGAGCCGGAGTCTGTAGATTTCTCTGCACCTCCTCGACATACTAAGGATACCAGACATGGGACGGTGATCTTGATAGCTCAAAAAAAAGCAGCAGAGGGAGGATGATGGTGATATGTGTGTGTGTGTGGTCTTAAGGTGGGGATTGAAAGGTGACTTGTCGTGTGGACTTGGATTGAGTCAAAGTGGCTACGTCTTTGAAACTCGTGACAAGCGAACCTGGAGGAAAGGACTTTGGTATGAGTGTAGTCATAGGAGAGAGAAGAGAAGGAGGCTTGGCCTCAAGCTGTTCCAATTTAACTTCGTCCGCCTCGTTGAGAGCTCGAACATCATCACCTGGAGAATCTTTTGTTAATGCTGGCGTGCTGTACTTAGCTGAACAATGTTGAGGAACCAATCGGTAAGTAAGTGCGAGAAGGCGGTCCAACACTTGGGGAATAAGATCTCCGAGTTGTAGTTCGTCTAGACGATCTTCGAGACAGCGTGGCGAGACAAAAGGGTCATGTAGAGAGTCAGCATCAGGTTGTAGGGAAGGATGCTGAAGAGTGTCACACAGTTCTTGCCGAAGTTGTAGGAGATGATCGTCAGAGATGCGGTGATTAAGCTGATGCTGAGCGTCTAGAGACAGGGAAAGGCGACTTAACAGCTCGCAGACCTTGAAGAGCGTTACGAGCATAATATTGATATTAGATGTCGGAGGGAAGTGACGATCTTCTAACGAATTGACCAGAGCAAGTGCCGCAGTAAGATCCGCATGCACCTTGTTGTTGTCCGCAGACAATTGAGTAATCTTGTGGGCTTGTCTTTCGGTTAAGCTCTGAAGAGCATCGATGCGTTGAGTGAGAATATCGACTTTCGCAGTAAATGCCTCAAAATGAAATTGTGGGGTGAACGACGAGTTTGCAGGAGTGGATGTGGGTTGAGATGCAGTAGCAGTGGATGTGTCGTCCCGTGCTTTATCTTGATAGTTTGACGACTTTTCGGTCGCATCGGTAAGTTCAGCGTAAAGGTGAGGGTACTTGCTAGAGAGTAATTTAAGGAAGTCTCGCATATCATCATCGGAAATGAGCGCATCTCATTTCATCAATGATAGACGGAGGGCGGTCGTCATCAGTTATGGTCGTGTAAGCTGCAATGTGAGAGATGAGGGTTTGCGCCAGGATTTCCATCACTGTCGCATATATCGCGGGTTTAATCAGCGAATGTCGTTTGATTTGCACGCTAGCAATTGTCACGAGTAAGGACAGGTGCTCCAAATGCAGTAAAGTGCGGTAGTTGAGGTTAAGCGCAATAACTGCTTGATGTGAGTCATTTGGTGCTGGAGACTTTAGTATGATATCATCTGGTAGCTCTGGTACCCTAACCCTGCGATCGCTAACCGGCGGTTGCGATGGAGGACGGCGCCTAACACGCTTGCTCCCTGCGGCGGCCCCGGCCGTCCCGGAGTGAGACGGTGCCTGCTCGCCTCCCGGGCTGGCCGGTTAGCACCCGGAAAGTCCGCGCTGGGATGGGGTTCGCTCGGTTGGGCAGAACGCGACGGACAGGTCGATTGTTCGTGGACCAACACGTTTGCGGCCTGCGACGCTTTTGCACGACTTCGCACAAGACCGCGCGCAGTGGCGGTCCGTCATCAACGAGTCCTCGTCCCTCGCCTCAGCCCCAACTGCGTGATTTTCCTCTGTGATACCGTACCGGCCCCTGCCGGTCCGGCCTGGCTCCCATGCTCGGGAGAGGTCTGAAGTTAGTTAGTTAGTTAGCTCTGGTAACCACGAGACGAGCTCTAGCAGGAGCTTACGGAGCCAGACTGCCTCGTCAGCACAGATGCTTAAGGCTATGAGTTCAGCCTCATGCGTAGAGCAGCGTGAAACTATCGGTTGTAGGTTGCTTTTCCAAGAAATGAGGCAATTGAAGAGATAGATTCCCAGACGAAACCCTGTTGTATATTTCCTATCTTCCTGAGCATGGGATGGCGCGTAATCTGCGTCAACCATGGCGACCAAGCGGTCAAATTTGCCGGATGCTATGTGTTTGTCCTGATAGTCAATAATAGTAGACAGATCGACCCAGTTAGCCGCGGAGATGATGCGTAAGTGATTCTCGATCGCATTGCCCTTTGGGTGGAACCAAAGGCGCCGAGCTCTGTTCTCAGGCTTGATAAGGTGGCGGAGTAGATGCTGGCGCATTTGGACATGCACATAAGTTGGTTAGTGCATTCCCCTAGAACAGCGCCCCAAGGCTTGCGAGAAATCGGGGCGACAGGCGGTCTGCAGAAATACTAGCTTGGCAAGTAAAATATAAAAGTGGCCATGAATATTTACTTCGACTTCAGTGGTAGGGGAGCCATCTTTACAGGAAAATGACGAAGACTTGGGCTATTTTAGCGGAGTTAGCGTCTTCAGAATAGCATGATCCTCTAAGAGAGAATAGAGTTTTGCCTGGGTATCCAAAGATATGAAACCATCAGACACGCATGCCTATGGCGGTGCTTCTTGTTATGAAGCAGACAGTCGGTGCAAATGTCGCGATATTGAAAGTCGGATGCAGAGAAGCCAGGACGAGCAAGTACGTTGGGAGCTTTGGCTGCAACATTGTCCGGACAGTGATGCGTGCAGTGAAAGCGATTGGCACGTTCGTTGGCATTAAGGTGTTCAACGGTGCTATGACGGTATATCTTGCGACGTATCGCTTTGATGGGAACGTGCTTTAACCGACGCGTGCTGAATTTGAGTTCAGTGCGCGGAAGCAAATGAGGAACGTTGTCAGCATCTTCAGAGTCGCTGCCAGTGTCAGTATCAGCATCTGAGGTGCAGAGGTAAGTGTCTCTTCTGTTGCATTTTCCGTAGAACGGTAGTTTAACGACATTTCGGTCAAGCTGCGGTGAGCGATACGACTCAGGAAGGAGTGCGCTCGAGTGATAAGGTCACTCACTACTGTCATAATGCTGAGGAATCTCACGTATGACGAAGGTAGATTACTTGTGCCGCATGGCATCTAACTTAACTAACTTCAGACCTCTCCCGAGCATGGGAGCCAGGCCGGACCGACAGGAGCCGGTCCGGGATCACGGAGTCCAAGCACACAGTTGGTGTAGATGATGGGAGGGACGAGTACGAGTGGATGGCGGACCGCCACTGCGCGCGGTCTTGTGCGAGGTTGGGGCAGCATCGTGCTGAAAGGTAAGGGACAGCATAGGCGATATAATGTCGAAGACTATGCGACACAGGTGCGTATACAGGAGATGGTGCGTGCCTGCTGGTAGAGCATTGCTGAGCATATCACAGCAAAGGTCATTCTTCAGGGAAAGTAAGAAGGATTCCTGGGCACGTGTGTGGTTATTATGATTAACTCGAATGAGTTCAGGGCGCGTAGGGTATCGGAGTTTGCCATTGCGTGGATCGAGTAGAATAATGTTAGCATAGCCACGTATTGTAGGCAATGGAGCAAGCATGGAGTGGATTTTTGAGCCAAGCTTGCGATCGCTGTTTCTCAAGTAACCAAGGTAGCGACTTTGTGATAAGTGGTAGTCTTCTAGCGCGAAATGTTCATCTTTAAAGCACAAAATGTCAGTCAAAGAATCACAAGTCAAGCAGTGAGGGATAACAAGGTCACATTTGGCAAGGAGATGCTTAAGGGCAAGACGGTTGCCTAGAGCAGCGTCGACCTGTGGGTAGGCCTATACGAGCCAAAGATAACCTTGGAAAGGCTATAGGTATATGGACTTGTCATCAGGGTTATCGGATGACGTAAGGATGTAAGTCGAGCCAAAAGGGTCAATTGGCGCTTTGTACTTGTTGGATCTGTTTTCGACAAGAAGATTACCACGCGTGTGTTAACCTCCTGTGAGGAAGTAGATGTTGTGATTGGCTGAGGAATTTGTGAGAAACAACCTGTTTTGCAGATTGGTCAGTTTCGAAAATCGTAACATAATGGGACACACGAGTTGGAGAATTGGGCAAAAGCCTAGCAAACAAAATGTACAGAATGGTGAACGCCTTGAGGCGAACAGGATTGGAGGAATTAGTCAATGGAGTGTTAGAATTGCGCATGAAACCTAAATGATGGATGAGGATGCGACTAATGGGCGGGTTGTTCCTATGCTTGCTGAGAGTGTCGCCTGAGAAACAAGCGATTTAGAGTTTCAAGCCCAGTCATACTCAGCCGAACGGATCCTGTACGTGAGAACAGTGGAAATGTTTAAGGGAAAGACACAGCTGGAGGATCTGGGTAAACTCGTACCCAGTCTTTTGCAGGATCTTTTCAAAGCCACAAAGACTTCGGAATGGCAGAAAGGTCATCTGCTATGTCCAGAAAGTTCTTAGGGTGTTGGTTAGGCCAAGACAAGATGTTTATGTGCCGGTGTTATACCTACGGGCAATGCATATTCATCGTTCCCTGGATTGGTAGCCGCCGCAGAGTTAGGTAGGAAATCGGTCGACGACATCCACAGAATATTTTTTAAGAGTGGCATGTATCAAGTTAGCAACGGAGATATGGCCACGATTTACATGTTGGTGCGGTGGCGTCATTTCCGCTACTAGCACAAGGGGCTTGGGCAGCTTAATAACAGTAAGCATACTGTCAAGAAGGCGCCATCAAGGGGGCTGGGCAAGTCAGTCGTTTTGGTGTGTTTCAAGATGTTACGGTTGGTACATGGAGGTGTGATCTCCATAATGTCACAATAAAAGACACGCCTCTCATCCTCCGTGATGGAGTGATTAATGAAGGACGGCAGGGATTGGAAAGCACCTTCGGAAAACGTCGACGCAACATTCTCACAAGGGTATCATCAGACTCGACAACACGTTTCACATTGATGTTCAAGGCTAAGTCATTATTGGCCTGTGAAAGAAACGCAGGGGTTGATAGATCGGAACACAATAACATGACAGAAGGTTTGCGGGATTGACTATTCTCAACAGAAAGGAATACTGGTCGGGAATGCGGTCATGCTGGCGGAATTGTGTTCTTGCGCACAAACTCGTTATTTTACCGTCACCACGTTTCGGGCTCGAAATACGTCTCTGCCGAGCCAAACGAATTGTCTACGTCGGTCTTATCCTCGCCATCCTCCTTCACGGCGCGGAATCATGGTGCCTAACTGAGGTTGTCTACAATCGTCTACGATGCTTTCACGCACATTGCGCACGCGCGATGTGCCGCGTTACGCGTCGCCAGACCTGGCAACATCATATCAAAACTTCAACCCTCCTCCGGCGCCTCGGCCTGGAGACTATCGACATTTACATCTCGCGCCGACAACTTCGCTGGGCAGGCCACGTTGCCCGGATGCCCTGGCATCGCCTCCCTCGGAAAATGCTCACCTCCTGGTGCGCCTCCAAACGTCCCCGCGGGTCCCCACAGTTCACGTACGGCCGTGGTCTCAACAAGGCACTCCGCCAGTTCCATATACCCGCAGCGACCTGGTACTCCCTCGCTCCGTGACAACTGGTAACAACAAATCAACTCGCCCTCAATCCCCCTTTCTACCCCCCCCCCATCTCATCACCCAGTGAAACTACTCGCACGCGCCATGGCGCTGGGAGTAGCCTACGCCCCATGCATTGGGCTGGCCTCTACTTAGTTAGGTAGTTGCCGTATGTTGAACAACAGAGGGTCGCGACGGCAGTTTACGCATCAAGTATGCGTAGTAATGCTGTAAGTCGAGATTCTCGTTAAAGCGTTTGAGAAGGAAGGCCAAGGAACGTAGCTCCATATTCCTGTCACGAGCAAGAGTGTAGGGCAAACAAGGTAAAGCTGGCTAGTCATGGTCCACAAAATGGATGGGGACCTTGACATCTTTGTCAATGGTACTTGTGATGTAGGAGGTGTTTGGGCTCTCACTACTGTTGAGAGTGACGGTTAAATGCGCCTTGTTCCATTCTGATGCATTGAGGATAAATAGATGGCGACCTTTGACAGGTGGCAAGAAGACTGCGTGGTCGATTTTCCCATAACCTACTTCAGGATGAGCAGGTGGTGGTGAGACGTTAGTTTTCGTCCGCATAATATGCGAAATTTGCTGTTGACCTGTATCGGTTTAAATAACAGGCGCAATTTCAGGATCAACAGGGACAATGTGAGCTGGCATCTCCAAGTCAAGCGTCGTCATCAACGATATAGACGCACAGCTATATAGGTAAATCAATTGAAATTGAGGGGGAAGGTCATGGTCTCTTTTGTATTTTGTAAGGAAAGCATTTCCGCTGTTGACACTGGTTGAAAATATGCTAGCTGCGAACAAACTGGGCTGCTCCGACAACTTAGGAGCAGCAATAACGCGAGTATGCGCTATAGGAACCATGGGAGCAGTGGATTCACCATTGTCAGCACCAAGACCATATAGGATATCGAACGGGAAGAGGGTTCAGCATTCGTAGGTTGCGTCCCAGAAGTGTTAGGCCGGGTCGTTTGTGGTGATGAAGTGTTAGCACGCCACATAGCAGCCATTACACGTGATGATAGTATTTGTAGTTGTTCGGACGGAAGCTGCGCATCAGCATCTTCAGTGACGTGTAGACGCACGGTAGACGTAGAAGCGGCGGTAGGAGTACCATCGGAACCAGTAGCGTTGGAAGTCGAATTGGGAACTGAGGCGGTCACTTGCTCTGTTCCATAGTTTAACGACGTTTCGGTCGAAAGCAGGTGTGTGAACACGTCATGAACGATGTCCTCTGCGTAGTTAAGTTGCCCGTGAAGCCGGAGTACTTCAGTATTATCTTCAGAAGCGCGTGTAGTGATAATGTCCGCAGAGTGCCGCAATGTATTCAATAGTTTATCGATGTTGTCCTGCAATTGCGTGGTTGTTGCGTTATGAGGGGCATGGCGAGAGAGCTCCTTATACTGCTCTTCAAGCGCACGCACTGTATGTTTGGTGCGATCAAGTAACTTCATATCTGATCGAGAGGGGCAATCAAAAGTGCGCGCGTATACTGGCTTATCATTTTGTTAAGGACAATGAAGGGTCTTGGTAACGTAAGAGTCACCAGGGCGAAAATAATCACTGCGAGCAAAATGTCGGCTCCCGTCCTTAGCATTTCGCAAGCGTCTAGAATTGAACTGGGTTTTAGGTGTACCAGTGTAGAGATAGAAAATTTGAATTAGGGTTAGTAACCTCATATCCTAGGGTTAGTTCCCTTAATTTTACCACCTTTTGATTTAAGAAAACGCTGTGTTATTCACACCGGCTGTTCTCGTTGTTAGAGACAGGTACGAGAACAGACTACCACTGCTCTCGACTCTGCTGAAGGGTAATACAGTTGAAATTACTGTTCTCTAGGTATTGGGCACCAGTCCCGGTATCAGCAGAGTACCAGGATCTCCAGAAGAGTTCCGCTCCCTGACATTCCTGAACCCAAACAAAAGGAGATAAAAGAACAAGAAGCTCGCTTAGAAGCAAAGTACCAAAGAGACATGCAACAACAAGCTCAAGCGTACGAAGCTCGGCATCAAAGGGAGGTGGCAGCACAAAAACCAGACATTCAAGATCTTCGCGATATGCTGAGACAAATGCAAGCTACGCAAGGAGCACCACCACCTGCCGTCGCTGCTGCGGCTCCACCCCCCTCTCCAGCTCAACAAGACCCTAAGACCAAGGCTATGTGAGCCCAAAAGTTGCGCTCGAAGGTGGAGATAACCGTGATGCGGGCGACCAACTTGGGAAGGTGGTGAATAGCTTCTTTGTCTTCGTCGAGTAATAGCGAGTCGTTTGGAGTACGCAGACAGTTGGCAAGACGCGCGAAGCCCTTGATATGCGTTGGGGCGCGGGAGTCAAGCAAGCTTGGGGGGTACTTGAAGCGAAGGATTTGGTGGATTTCCTCGAGGGTCTTGTCATCGGGAAGTTGGAGAGAGGCATCGTTTGTGATCTGGCGAAGTTGCTGCTGGACATGACGCATATAATCGATATAGTGCGCAGGCTCGTGGATCTCTGGGTTGAACGGCGTGTCCAGGAAAGGCATTATAAACATAATGCGCATGGTGGACTTGGTTCTGGCCCGTGTGCTGGTCAAGTGCGAGGCGGACTTGGATCACAAATTCGAGTCCTATCGGATGGGATGATCCGAGTGCGTCGATTTCGTCGTATGCTGGGTGCTTGACGGAGTCGCTACCGGCATGTAGGAAACGGCGAAAGAGGGGGTGCACGGTCTCGCGGAGGTACACGATGAAGTCGGCTTCTTTTCCTTGGAGGTGAGGTTGGGTGATCGGATACATCTTTCCTTTTGTCGTATCGGTCGTGTCCTTGTCTTGGTCTTTAAGTTCTTGGAGCTTAGGCTCGTAGACGTTCTCCAGGAAGTGTTTGCCGAACTTGCGGTAGACACCTTTGTAGTAGACGCAACTAACTAACTAACTTCGGACCTCTCCCGGGCATGGGAGCCAGGCTGGGCCGGCAGGAGCCGGTCCAGGATCACAGAGCAAAATCACACAGTTGGGGTAGAGGCGAGGGATGAAAAGGCGTTGATGGCGGACCGCCACTGCGCGCGGTCTTGTGCGAGGTCGTGCCACGAGTTGAAGGGGATGTCGCATTTCCGGAGTGCCTTGGCGAGCGTCCTCCCGTACGTCATCTGCGGAGCCCCGGTGGGCGCTTGGAGCGGACCCAAGACGAGAGCATCTTGCGAGGGAGTCGGGAGAAGGGCATGCGGGCGACGTGACCGGCCCAGCGGAGCTGGCGGCGCGTGACGTAGACGTCGATGGACTCGAGGCCGAGGCGCCGCAGCTGGATCTCCGTTGAGATGTGGTGGAGCCAGGTATGCTTCCGGGTCACACGACACATGACGCGGGCGCACTGCGCGTGGAAGCACCGCAGCCGGCGGAACAGGACCTCGGTGCAGACGCAACGGCCTTGGAAATCTTGCGTGTTCCCTGTTGTAGCGTGGTGGTCGGGGTCCTTGTCGTATTCTTTGATGCAGTGGCTGAGAAGAGATCATTAGATCCGCGCAAGACGGATTCCCACGTGTAGAAGCCCTGCAGGAAGTATTGCGTTATGCCTGTTTCAGGCATCAGATGTTCGACGAACAACTGCATAACGCGAAACGAAAGCATCTGGGGTGTGACTTGTGCGGAGTCCATTGACTTGAGGACGGCGCTAGGTGGGTCACAAGCCTCATCCAACCCTGAACTTCAAGCCGTTGCGATTCGTCACTGACTTTGGTCGTCTGCCGACTAAAGACAATGACAATCCACGTTTTCGCTCCCGCCGTCATGGTCTCCACCTCGCCGAAGACGATGATGACACCTCCCCCTCTGAAGATGACATCCCTTCGGATCCCAATGAAGCCTCCAATGAAGACACCGACCCTGTTGCCGTCTTTCTCACGGAAGCCAACCTCGATCAAGATGACGACAATGATCTCATCCAACATCTTCACGCCTATAGGAAGAAGCAGCTCACACGCCACCCCAAGAAGCCTCCACCTAAAAAGCCTCCCAATCCTCGCTCCCCGTCGTACTATGACATCAATGACAGCCCTAAGCCCAAGGCTCCCCCTGTCACCCCAACGAAGAACAAGCAAAACCCCCGTGCTTCTCCTGTCACCCCAGACAAACGCGAACACCCGCACCTTCGCAAGGTCACCACCCAACCGCATCCACTAAAGGCATCTACTCCTGACCAACGATTCAAGGTTCCCCTTCGTGAAGTTCGTCGCAAGCTCCAAACCATACGGAATCTGAGCCAAGCCGGTCGCCAACACACGTCCAACTCAGAGCGTATGACCAAGCTCATCAACCTCATCACCACTATCTCCGATGAGATACTTCTCTCCGAAGCAGATTGCGATGCCACGGAGTTTCTTCGGGTGCTATCGTCCGATCCTCAGGATGATCCACCTGATGAAGGCGAAACTGACGAAAAAGGTGACCAAGGTCACCTCGGTTTCTATGATGACAACGGACAGCTAGGCCTCTACGACGACACCATCCCCGAAATCCATGATGAAGATGACTCCGCAGAAGACTACGCACAACGTCACAGCGACTACACGCGTGCTCTACACCAAAGTCGGCTTTTTCGCTGATGGTTGCCGACGACGCCTGCGCCGCCAACCACATCTTACTCAATCAGGCACCAAGCCTCACGATGACGAATTTCCCGACCTCATCAACCATCTCACCCAGAGTCGCACATTTTCGTTGTGCCACTTACACACATCCAAGAAGACTAACTAGCTGCACGGATGCAATGGACCCGGCACTGAAACTTCTTTAATTGACGGTGGCGCATCATTTTGCTTCACTCGCGCAATCCAACACTTTGTTCCCGAGTCCATACGACGGATTCCTGAACGTACCATTCGTATGGGAAGTGGTACCTTAACCAGCCATTTCATCGGTGTCAAACCGTTGTATTTGCAAGCTGCAGGTCTCTCCTCAAACGATATAAAAGACGCAACCGGCTATGTTCTTTACCTTGTCTTTCTGGTCGTCCCCCGCTTCAGACCAGGTTTACAGGTTATAGCGACATCTCAGCTGAAAGCTCTGAACGTCCAAGCGACCGACCCTCCACTGCCACACGAACCCTATATATATGAACTTCTGACCTCATATACGGCAGATCCCCATGATTACAAGACGCTTCTCGGCAAAACCGCAATCGTTCTCGCCAATCGCCAAACTAATGGCCTGTTGTCCCTGCCATCCCATTCAAAGCAAACATTCCGCGCTGTGCTTAGTTTTCACACCGGAAACCGAATGTCACTCAAGGATGAGCAGCACACATCACGCAAAATGTCGCAAAGACACGCTCGCAATCCCACATGTTAGACTTCAACAAGTTACAGCATCATTCTATATTTTTATCGGAACTCATCAACCTCCCGCGTAGTGTCGTGCAATGTGCATTCACCGGCTCAGCGGACCTATCTGTGCAAGCACAACCCCCTCCACTCAACACAGCCATTATTGCAGGTGGACTTCACCAAGAAGGCTTTGACTCCTTTCGCAAACGACTCAACAAACGCATCACTGTCGTGGTCACCTGCGAAATCAACCCTATTATGCGCGGCCGCGCGCAACAACTCTTTCCGCACGCCCAACATTATGCGGATCTAAGAAAGCTAAATGCCGCTCTGCAAACCGGCAAAATACGACTACCTCATATTGACTTAGCAGTCTTCACATAGCCATGTCAACATCTGAGTGTAATGAAAGAATACGACGGCTATGCCACTCCGGTGACCGCCGACCTTTTCGTCAAAGAACAAATCCGCTTTGTTCGTTGCACGCTCCCGACCTACGCCACTGTCGAGAACGTACCCCCCAACCACCGCACTCATCACGAGTAAACTCAACTCGCCAAATGCTATCAGCGCTTCGGTTACTTCCGACACTCCGGTGTCTACAATGCCTCCGCTTTTGGTGACGTCATAAGCAAAAACCGCTACCTCGCTGTCTATGCCCGAAAACCGCTCACCGATTACAACCTCGAGAAAACCGTTTCTCCTTGGTTAATATCTCCTCCGAGCATGGCTCCTCTACTTGACCCCAGTCACACCATCTCCGACGATCTCTGGATCGCCCACCCCGCCCCTCGTGGCACAGTGACCCGCTCTACCTTGGACTATTACCAGCACAAGGCCACCTTTCCCTACAAACCCGCCAACGCCTCTAAACTCTCGATTTCCGAAAATGCACGCATCTGCCAACTGCTTGCACGCTTCCACAAGCCCTTCACGGATCTAGGTCTAGACGCAGACGGCACTCCCTACGCTACCATGACCAACATCTCCCATCTCCTGGTTTTCACATTGCTGCACAACCACTTGTCGAAACATCCAACTCTCGCCGCTTGGAACATACTCCGCTGTTTTCATGCCGCAGAGTCCCAATGTGCTTACCATTTGGATGGAGCCATCACCGGCACCGCCGCTACTGCCGGTGCATGTGGCTACTTCCCGCGCGCCTCCCTCACCCTCCATTCCAGGCCCCCTCAGATATTGGACTGTTCCCATCAAACCGCAGTCTTCTCCCCAACGCACGCCTTTTCCCTGGATGTTCCCAAGGGCACCGCCTTTCTGGTCGTCGCCTACACCGCCTCATTGGCAGCCGCTCGCAGCTGCTCGCGCCCCTCCACTTGGGTTACTACATGAATCGCTCGCATCCTGACTTTGCCGCGATCGACTCACGAGGGCGAATTACTCTCGATGACCCCAAGGGACTCATAATGTCCAAAGCACGTCCCACTTACGCGGACTATATCGGCCACATCGGAGACACGCTTCAGAAAAGCACCAAGTGCTACTCGGTCACTGGCTCGTACCCAACCAACACGAGCTACTCCAACGCATTGCTGCTGATCTCTCCCGACCACATCCGCTATGCGACCCTCAATGAAATCGCAAAGTTCGGACACCACTCGGACCCGGAACTGCTCCGCCTGTTCCAACAGCACCCGCCGTACTTCGCGTTTAAGGCACTGGCCAACGCCGTCCCGCACCACATGCTGCAGGCCAAGTACAGCGCTGTCCTCGCACTCCACGAATCGCACCACCACGTGAATTTTCACATCGAATGGGCAACAATGCGCAATGGCATCCCCAGCCCCGGAGACATCAACCAGGTTGCAGAATTCTTCTTGAGCATCTCCAGCCGTCTCTTAGCAGAGGAGGACATCAACCTCACCTACCTCTTCAATGCCGTAGCAGATTCTCACCATGATGCGATCCGCAAGCCAAGCAAATCGAAAAACCTCGAGACGCTCCTCGCCGAGGCAACAGTTGCGAAAGCCCGAGTTGACAAGCGACCCATCCCCCCCTAGCGCTTCGACTGCCGCTCTGCCCCCCTTGCACAAGCCCGGCACCAGTCAGCACGCTAAAAGAGTGCTTCTGGTCACTCGCTGGCACCGCATTCATCGTCAACAACCCGAGATTCTTCGCCGCACGATTGCCGCTAATGTAACGAATCTTCGCCCAGGTGATGATCGGTATCTGCAAGACTGCAGCGAATGCAAGCGCTGTCAATCGCATGTCAGCTTTCGTCACAAGAACACTTCCTGGTCACAGGACGAACTAGCCTATACTCCTGGCCAACATCACCATATGGATGTATCATACCCGAGCATTCGCAAATGCTATGGTGGCTTTCGTTACATCATGCATTTTGTATGTATTATCTCGGCACACAAATGGGTATACGTCCCGAGGAAACTAGACGCGCAGGACGTTCTAGCTGGCATCCTCTACGTGGTCAATGTGATTAAGTCGAATTCGACGTAAGTGTAAAAATCGTCTCGTCTGATGCTTTCTTCACTTTCCGCCCCGAAGCATTCCACCCTCTCAAGGTGCAACTCGGTATCCAATTTCAAATCATTGGTCGCCATCTACACCAGCGGAACTTCGCGGAAAACATTATCAAAGAAAAACACACGAGGCACTGTAGTTCGCCTCCTCAACCTTCGCAGTGTCCGCATCGAAGGAAAGTCTATTGCCGCCGAGTATTATCATCCGTTTGCTCTGCTGCATAAGATCCAAGCCGACAATCAGCGCTCTCATGGACTGCCCTCGCGCACAAACATGACCTGCACCGTTCCCCGGCGCATCATGTCACCCATGACGCCGCTTCTGAAGCTCTTTCCCTTTGGCGAGCCTGTCACCTTTGTCTACCCTCAAAGTCACAAGCTGGAACCCTCCAGTGTCTCCGCCTCTATCTTTGCAGCAACAATTACGTCCCGAACCTCCCCGGCACGGACCGATTTATCCGTGATGTTCATAGCTCTATCCTGCTTGTACATCAGGGGCGATATGGGAAAATCGTCACCTCTAACGACTTCCACGTGGACGCAGACATGCCAGTCAACCGCAAACGGATCAAAGCACTCACGCAGATCCCAACAGAAGCACGGCAAGAGGACCCGCTCCCAGCTATAAGCGAACAGCAAATGCCGGAAGCTAGACAGGAATCGCAAAATGAGGGCGAGACTCATGATGACGACCAGGATGACAAACCCGACGATGACGACGAGCACAAAGAACCGGATCCAACCTCCGCTGCTGATCCAAGTCCCGTCAGCGACGAGACACCTGAACAGGATTTTTCGTTCCTCAACCGGCCACCTCCGCCGGATGGTAGCATTCCGATGCCCAAACGAAAGGATCGCCTAGAGGCTGTTCTCGGCGATTCAGGTTCTACCCCCGTTCTCGTGCATCGCAACCAGAGTGACAAACTCAAGGCAGATCTCAAGGACGAGCGCGGATTCCGCATTCCCAAGGATCAACTCTATATCGTGAAACGTGTCGACAATGGAAAACTTTTCACCAGACGCATTATCGCTTCAGAGTATGGTCGCAACTGGAAATACCAGCAGGAGCAATCCACGGCTCGCGCCACAGCCAACATGTCCAGCACATTGATGTTCCTCATCAGTGTCAGCGCTCTGCACCAGGGCCATGCCGTCAGCATCGCATCTGATCTCAACAGTAGAAGGGATGCTAAGCCGCCGAACGATGTCCCGAAAGGATGTCTCCTAGCAAATACCACACAAGACTATGGTATCATGGGCGGCACTGCACTGGATCTGCAGAGAGAAAACGACGCAGAACTCTTGTCCGTTGACTTTCCAAGGAAGCCGTACCACTCATCTGTGTTGGTCGACCACCTGGACAACGACAATTCTGTTCTTGAGAACTATGTGTGCCACGACGAACTGTCACCGGCAGAGTACTATGCGCGTCAATGAAACCAAGAATTCTGTTGTATGAGCTCCTCTCTTTTATGGGACATCTCAGCGCATCAGCACTACCACTTAGCTTCTCGTCACAGACATGCCTTCATGCATGATTCTGGCGAACTCGGACACCTCTTCCTAAGCCAAAGTGATCCGAACCAAGACATTCTCCAAGAAGTCATGGACTATGACTTGCAGCACATCGACCATGTCGTGTTACAACTCGTGACTGCTGAAGATATTGTCTATGAGCCTGAGAAGATTGTCGAACTCAAAGGACTCAGTGAAGAAGATAAGTTAAGGCATATTGCTTCGATTCGCAAAGAATTGAAGGACTGTGCTCCAGCGGTGTCTTTAAGCTTGAACCTTTACCGCCAGACCGTTCGTCTATCTCGACGAAACTCGTGCAGAAGATCAAGTATTTTGCTGACGGCACCCCAGACCGCTATAAGGCTCGTCTAGTTGCCCGAGGTTTCTTGGCGCGTGTAGGCATTGACCTTTATGCCACATCCTCACCAACCGCTCGCCACCGACCGGTTATTGCTCGCCATCGCTGTGAAGCACAAGCTCCCGGTCGCGCACGCGGACATTCCCCAGGCATTTATCCAATCGGCACTCGATCGCCCGGTATGGATAGACTTACCTCGAGGAACACGTGTCTCGCACCACCTTATCCAGCAGATACAGAACAACCACCCAGAGTCCAAGTTAGCTCCCGACTCGTCAAGGCTCTCTATGGTCTCAAACAGTCAGCTTTGTTGTGGAACATCAAGCTTGACTCGTTTCTTCGACAACATGAGTTCGAACGCTCACAAGTCGACACTTGCCTCTATATCAGTTGGGATCGATCTATCAACAGGTGGGTTCTCCTATCCGTCTCGGTCGATGACTTATTGATTACTGGTACCAACACTGAAAAAATTACATCTCTTCGCACCGCTCTGGAGAAGCAATATGGCAAAAGTTGGCACGATAACATCAGATCCTTTCTCGGTATCGATGTACACTACAATGTCTCCGCTGGTCACCTCACTATGAATGTAGCCGCGAAGATAAACAAGATGCTCGCCGAGCACAAACTCAACCTCCATACTATGGACGTCCCCTACTCGGACATTCTCACTCAAAAACCTTCTGCTAAGCTTCTCTCTGACTTCGCTCCCACTTTAGAAATATTACGCAAAAATTCCCCTCACTACTCACTACTGTGGCACTAGTATTTACTTGTCTGTCACATGTCGCCCAGATTTCACCACATTGTGCAACAAATGCTGCCAGGGTATGCACAACCCTGAGCAGACCCATCTTCTGCCCTTATATGTTTTATTTCGCTATTTGAAGGGTACTCCGAATGATTATCTCGACTATTCATCCGACAGCCTTTCTATTACGCCCTTTATTCAGCATCTGGTTAGCACATATCCTGAACTGCATCATCTTCGTTCGCCCATTATTTGTTTTACTGATGCCAGTTTCGCTGACCGTTCTGACCCTCGCTTAAGATCTCATTCTGGTGCATGTATTTTCGTCTTTGGCAATCTCGTATTCCGGTCTTGGAGAGATTTGGCCCTCTCCGGGTACATGGTAGAGACTGCGTGCAGTCTTAGGCGTGTACAGACCATTCCGCTTGTCACATGCTACTACACAAGGTAGGGATTTAGGCCCTAACTCCTTAAGGACATTAGGTCCCATAGAAGCGTTTACACTGACAACGAGGAACGAAGCCTCTGTTAATTAAACAGAAAACCCCATACCTGACGGTACGCACCTGGAGGCCTACTCCTTGTTGGAAGAGAGCTTCAGACTAATTCTTCATAGTCGTGAAATAAGTAATTGCGGAAGGGTAAGGAAGGAGAGAGGGAAAGCCGTATTACGGAGAGAAAACCCTCAAGTAGAAAAGGTGTGAAAGGAGTAAGGAATTCCAGTGTCGTACACATTATAGTGTAGCGCTCTGGACCCCCTCAACGTGTGGAAAGGCTTTATGCGTTCCAGACGTTATTGAGTGTGAAGCTTGCGTACGAAACATGAGAACAGCGAATAACTTGAACATAAAAAAACAACATAAATGATAAGGTAGCATAACAATTAACATTAGGAGGAAGTTGGACGTGTTGTTACATTACGGAGTGAAACAGCATCCACAACATCAGATGTGTGGTCCAACTCATCATCACTATTGTCTTCAAGTTTCTTTAATTCTGGAGAGGAAGTGTCATGGTCTTCGAACTGGTCGTTAGATGTGGTGTTATTTATAGTTGTCGCATCGCTGAGATCAGCAAGTGGTGACATGACAGAAGACAAATAGGACATAGCCGCAGCAGGTGTTAGAGTGTGCAAATCTGTTGCAGGAATAACATGATCCTGTGCATCAGACATAGCAGTATGTAAGCCAGCAGCTGTATCTTCGATTATGTTTTGCTGTGCCTCCTCAAAAGTATTTGGAGGAGACTGTTCAATAGAAGTGATTAAGGATTTAGAAATCACATGAGCTAAGACAGCAAGGGTAGACAGTGTAGTATCCTGGTGCATCTGGTAGCTGGAGAGCAGATTGTCTAAGAGTGACATGTGTTTTCTGTTCTCGGTCATTTGCGCGTTAAGAGCATCGTTAGCATTTTGGAGTTGGGTGATGGTTCCGTTTGTTTCCAAAGCATCGGAAAGTCGTTGATCTTGTTCTAAAGATTGCGTATCACTCTTGGCGATGTGCAAAGAAAGTGATTGTATTTCTTTTCTCAAAAGTCGCAAAGTTTCATGTACATTGTCAGGAGGTACATCTGTAGTAGGTCCAACTTGTGCTGGTTTGACTTCAGACAATTTAACTAACTAACTTCAGACCTCTCCCGAGCATGGGAGCCAGGCCGGACCGACAGGAGCCAGTCCGGTATCACGGGCCTGTAGACGAGGAGCGCCGAAAGGTCGGTCGGCGGAGAGTGACCATCAAGCTTGTCGCCATGCGACGAGGAGACCGCAATGTGACTGAGAACCAACTCATCGATAACCTTCCGTCTTCGCCCCCCGGCCATACCCCGTCCCACTGCGAACGTTCCGGCTGCCAACCGGCCCGCCCGGGAGGCGAATAGGTCCCAACCTACGCCGGGAGGGCGGATGCCCTCGCAAGGCTCAGGATTCATGAGGCACCGTCCTCCATCGCAACCGCAGTCGGCGATCAGGGTAAGGGAATTTAACTAACTAACTAACTTCAGACCTCTCCCAAGCATGGGAGCCAGGCCGGACCGGCAGGAGCCGGTACGGAATCACAGAGGAAAATCACGCAGTTGGGGCAGAGGCGAGGGACGAGGACGGACTTGTTGATGGTGGACCGCCACTGCGCGCGGTCTTGTGCGAGGTCGCACAAAAGCATCGCAGGCAATTTAGTGTCCGAAAATGCGTCTATTATGGCAGAGGGATAACCAACTTGGATAAGTACATCTTTGAAAGCAGCTTGGTGCTCTGGGGCTAACTTACGGAAGTAGTCCAACATTGGCGGTAACATCTCGTGAGAAGTATCATTAAGCTGGCGTGAAACATCATTAACGAAACCTTCAATGAGAACAGCAAGCAACTCATCCGGGTTTGTAACAATGCAGAATTTATCTTCGACGGACTCTAGTAATGACCAAGCCGTTACAAGGATTTCGATATTAACGGTAGAAATATGAGGTAGCTGTAGCAAAAGGGGTGAGTGGTCGTCTGGGTTTACTATTATGTTAGAGGCGTTAAGATTGTGAGTAGCCATGCATTTAATGAGCGCATCTTAGAGTATCTTATTTATTGGAATAGACTTTCCCAAGTGCAGGATGATGGCTCGCATGTGGGCAGGCTGGGTCATTATGACATGAAATATGAAACGAATGAAGACGATTCCTAGTTAATGCAGTCCCATGTTGCGACAGACTACACATAACGCAGATCAAAAGGCAAATTGGACGGGGCACATCGAAGCAGTGCGAGGCATGTTGTTCTGATGACAAGTGCTCTTCAATGATTTTAGTAATTTCGCCCGTTTTAACTTCGTCTTCAGTACAAATAGCGAGAACAAGCGGCATACCCGGTGCGTCGGTTTGATGTTGAAGCATTTGGTGCAAAGCACATGTACTTTGACAACTCCTTTAATTGGTGGGTATCGATGCAACCGAATGCCCTCATTTTCCGGTACATTAGGTGCATTGCGCACACGTTTGGTCTTTAAACACAGGAGGGAACTCAAGAAATGAAGATTATCAACTTCATGTTCTGTTCTGCGTCAGTGAGCAGCAGTTGGATGGGCTGAGACCAACATTGAAGATCCTTAGGTGACGGTAAAAGAGAATTTGGTGGTTGAGTACCACGCGAAAGAACGTTCCCAGACATCATCGCCATAACGTCGAATTTGCAATGTTTCAACAAATAGTACTCTGTGCTTTTAACAGGGGTGTCAGTATTATGTCGAGTTGATCTTGACGTGGGGGTCACCGGTGTTTTAGTTCCTTGAGCAACAGAGAGATACGACGATCGTTTACGGTTATTGGGAGAGCCAGTAGGAGCAAGTGCCGGATTCAGAGCATCAAAGGGTGAGGACAGTGCAGATATTCCACCACGTCCACGATTCAATACTGAGTATCGTCGGCTCGCGGCGTCCTTGGTCTTGGCTGGGTTCATTTTTATGGAGATCACATATTATGTTTTCAGCGAGCCGCAATTGCCGTTTTCTGTGAGGGCTAGTTTAATGTCATTGCGGACATAGTAATAAAGGGTAATGATTAAGTATCTTGCTGGGCTATGGGTTGTTGTAGACCAAGTAACGTGCGAAATCTAGTGAAGAGAGGAGCACCAAAGGGTTTAGTGAATCCGTCAGCGATATTTTTGGTGCCTGAAACATGGTGCAAGCGAATACGTCTTAGGTGAACATAGTCACGAATACGAAACCAGCGTGTGCTAATGGCTTTGGCTTTGGTTGGCACTATCAGGATTATTCGACAGGTGGATGGCAGAAGCAGAGTCTCCAAGTACAGGACTGTTGCGTATAAATGACATGTCTGATGGGAGAGGGTTGTCATGAGCATCGTAATCTAATAACAAATCTCTACTTGGAGGTTGGCGAGGATAGTATTGCGGGTTTATAGCAAAAGCCATTTCCGTTAAAAGTTTACGTAAAAAGACCACATCATCAGCACACATATTAAGGGCAATAAGTTCACTCTCATGCGTGGAAGTAGCTGTGATAGGCTGTAGTTTGGACTTCCAAGTGATGAGGGAGCCAAATAAAAAATAGCATAACCAGTTGTAGATTTCGATCTTGTTCATAAGATGGTGCATTATCAGCGTCGACGAACGCGACCAGTGGATCAAGATTACCTGAATTCACTTGTTCTTTAGTGTAGTCCAACATGGTTGCCATATCGGTACGATTGCCGATGAGAAATCTAAGATGGTCCATTAGAGCGGAAGAACCAGAGTAGTACCGTAGTCGAAGATTGCGATTTTCAGGTTTGCGCAAATAGCGAAGAGTTCCTGTTAATACTTGGACGTGCAAATATGCTGGATTATGCATTCCTCGGGAACAGCGACTGAGGCTTTGTGATAAATCAGGGCGACAGGCCAACTGTACAAAAGTGAGCTTGCCGAGTAGGGTGGAGAAGGTGTGTTGGATGAACTTGTCCATATCAGAGGATGGCTCTCCAGTTTTATATATAGTTGAAGGAGACATAGGGATAGATGTGGGACGTAACTGCGGTAAGATGGGATACTCTTCAAACAATGCATCAATTTTAGCTTGGCAATCAAGTGAGATGGAGCCATCGGTAGTGCGAGTTATTCGCATACCTAGGAGAGTATGAACTTCTTCAAAGTTGTCAACAGAATATTCCTTCTTTATACAATTGTAGCTTGTTGGAATTCACGACGTAGACTTTCCGATTACAGATGATAACAACATCATCCACTGATAGAGTACAAAGTAAAAACGTAGCGTCGGATTGGACTTTGGCATAGATGCAGGTATCTGTTCGAAAGCGTTGATAGCCTAGCGTGTCGAAGAAACCGTCTATGGTTTGGTTCCAAAGTGCAGGACTCTGTCGTAATCCATAAAGAGATTTGAGTAGCTTTGGGGGACGTCGTCCTTGGTATTTTGCATCTTCGGGGTCCAGTAGGTGAATACCCTGTGGCAATTTAACGTTGACATGAGAATCTATGGGGGCTTGAACAAACGCATTAAGCACATCTATGTGGTAGATGGGAAGTCGGAGGTGGGCTGCGGGCGCCAGAACACAACGGATACCAGTGAGCTGCGCCATTGGACTAAATGTGTTAAAAAAGTTGGTACCCAGGGAAGCTAAGAATCCCCGTAGGACCAGTCTTGCTTTAATGTTTGATGTATTCGCCGGCAGCGTTGGTCTTTATACGTAATACCAGCCGGGTATCAATAGGCTTGGAATTGACCATAGGCAACGATAGTTTAAAACAGCCAAATTTGACAATATCAAAAATCTCCTTGGAAATTGCGGAGATATAAGCCTTGCGATCAGCATCGGAAAGACCTTTGAGGCAGGTCAACTCATATTCATCAATCTTGATATCCTTGGCTTGAATTTTATATTCGTCCGGACCAACAGTGCTGGGATCTTGAGCATGAGTAAGGTGGATGATCGTGTAAGAATCAACAATAGCGTTAGTATGATCGGGATCGGGAGCTTCGACAAGTTGAATAACTAGTAGAGGGTCATCTCCAAGGTGTGCATCAATGTAATGAGACTGCACAGTGATGTAGTCTTCAATGGCGGAGAGGTGAGGTTCGGAGGCGCCATAAGAAGCATCGCTATGATCCAAAATACAATGGGGCGTTAGCAAAGCATAAGCATATTGAGCGGGAGGAACTTGAAAAGCTTGAGCGTGTTCAGAAATAAGATGAACAAGAGCGCGAGGAAGGTGAAGGTCCGAGAAGCTGAAGTCGTCGAGGAGATGAACAAGAGTGGCATCCGCCGACGGATGGCTAAGGCTGCTATGACACATACCAGAAGAAGACTGGAATAGCGCTTGGTGAACATGACGATGAAGAGTTTGTGTAGATTCCCCCTCTGGAGGCATAGCTATCCAGTGGATGCCATGAGCTATATGAAGGGAGTGGAGGGTGGGGTCGCAGAAAGTAATGTACTGCTTGGAGAGGTCATACTTGAAGTCAGCAAGCGTACCACCAGCGTGTTTATAAGCGGCAACGGTTGGCGAAGCAATACGAGTGAGGACAGCCTTGAGATTAGTCTTGCGACGAGGCTGAGGGTGATTAGGACCGCGGGTGAGACGAAGGACATCTTGGGAGTATAGGGGCCGATAGGATTGTAAAATGGGTAAAGTGTTGGATGACACGGCAGATGCCGGAGGTGTGGCGACAGAAGCAGCGGGAGCACAGGCTGGAACTGGAGGAGGAGCGTGTGCGAGGGGTGAAGGATTCCCCCTCTCGTGTTCAATGTCGTTGGACATAGCATTCCCCCTCTGCTCCGCATCACTGGGGGTGCTTTGAACAGAAAAGGGTATTTCAGGTGAAGGTGCAGGTGGGGGATGTTGTTCGTAATCGGGAGGCGAATTAGAAGTTAGATGAGGAAAGGTAAGTTTAGAAGAGACACGGACTTGGCCGTTCTCAGGATTGAGGACAACATCAGCTAAGTGGTTAACATGGGGTGTAACTAGAGGGTTAATAACATTAGCGCCACATAAGTATATATAGGGACGACATCGAGGTTCATATTTGTGAAATTCATTAGATTCCAGATGCAAATAACAAACAGAACCAAAAGGTTTGAGGTAGTCTTGTTGGGGAACATTACATTGGTCCAACAAAACTTGTTGGGTACTTAGGACATTATTATAAATGCGTTCGAGAGAGACATTAGGGAGGAGATTGTACGAGTGAATGGCATGTATAACAGCCCACGGTTGGTGTGCGGCCGGATCTGTTAGGGGGTGACCTTTATAGGATACATCAAGCATATGCCGGAGTCGTGTAGACGCAGCAGTTGCAATATGACCGACAGCGGCTTCTACTTCGTGATTAAACACATGCAAGTAGGGAGGGAAAGCAGACATATTAATGCCATGTTCAACACGGAAGGGAGTGGTAATGTGTTGAGATAAATAGGGTTTAAAAGAGTCACAATAAATTTGCTTTAATTGTACATGAACATAGGTGGAGCAAAAATTGCGAACAAACTCGAGGGCATTACAAAATTCGCTAGCATTAGTAGTACGACAAAAGTACACCAACAAAAATTTAGAGATGAGACATTTGAAAACTAAAATATGTCGAAAAGAGTACCATTCGGATAGGAAAGATACGTAACCACCATCGCATGCCCAGGCTTCACCAGGTTGAACGATTTTTTCAAAGGAAGGTTGCTTGGTAAGATGATGTGGATGAGGAAAGCGTCTTTTATGTAAGGTACAATCCACACAAAACTTACGGTAGGGCACATCGGAAGGGTGATGTCCTGGGCTGGCAATGACCTGAACTGCTTTTATTGCCTGAGAGTCACTAGAATGGTGAGTGTTGTGAAAATTTGTTGCACGTCTTTGGGCATCTCGAAAAGCTAGAGTGCCTCTGGCATGTACTTTTCTGTCGAATGAAGCATGTTTCTCGTGTGACTGTCTTGGAGTTATGAGAGGAATGTGTTTTATTTTTGTTTGGGAGGTAGACGGTTCATCTAAGGACGAGATGTTAGACATGAATACATGGGCTACTGATTCGATATGGAACAAAGGAAGTTCGTTAGAGGAGAGGCTGTCACAACAATGGAATACTTTATTTGAGATATATAACATTGTGATAGAACTCTCGTTTAGTATTAACGATGTGTCAGTTTGAAATATGTTAGTGAAAAAAGGTTGGCCTATAGTTTTTGGTTAGAGAAGTATGATCAGGGTCGAAAGATGGTGATAACGTTAATTTACGTAAATCATAGACAAGCTGACACAAATCCTAACTACTAATCGACAGATGTTTGTCTGTCTGTCTGTTTGTTTGTCTGTCTGTCTGTCTGTTTGTCCCTCGATTTAGGGTAAGGATCATGTGGGCCCGCGAGCCACACATTGATCCTCCAAGCCGTCTACGGCGACCTCGCAGACTATTTCCACGACCCGCGGCGGCTCTTTCAGCGCGCCATTCTCACGCCCCGTCGAAACGATGTTGTCGATGCTGACAACGCGCGCATGACCGCGGCCTTTTTTTCCCGGAGACGAGGCGTCGGAGTTCTTTTCGACCGACTAGGTTGGGTCGGAAGACGACGCCTCGCTCTTTACAGTCGAGTTTTGAACTCCCTGACAACCAACGGCATGCTGACTTTGATCGCGAGCTTAAAGTCTTCGCAACCTCGACCCGTCGCACGGCCACTGCAACGGTACCAGATACATGATCGATCGTGTCGTTGTCACCGAGGCTCCTCCAACCTGTATCCCGTAAGGCCCGCCGACGCCAAACGATCACCAAGAGCCAGGGCCAGACGCCCCGCGAGGTCGGCGTCCTCTTGGCGAAGCCCGTCTTCTGCCACGTCCAGCTCTACGTGGCTCTCTGTCGATCGGCAACCCCGAGGATATCCTCTTCTGAGTCGACGACTCCACCCTACCCCACACGTGCTGCGCAATACCGATAAGCCCCCTCCCGGCGTCTACACGCGCACTGTAGGTGAACTTACTGGACCAGGTGAACTTACTGGGTTTGAGATTGGGACTAGGTGAACTGAACTTAGTGACCAGGTGAACTTACTGGGACCAAGTGAACTTACTGGGGTTTTTAGAGTGAACGCAAAGGCTAGCGGCGTGTACGGATCAAAGCAGCTTAGATTGGCGGAGGTGAGAGCGACGGGCTCGAAGGAGAGTGGGGTGAGTGGATGTGAGCACGAGTGGGCTTACGCCGAACTTACTGGGGTTAGAGATTGGGACTAGGTGAACTTACTGGGACCAGGTGAACTTACTGGGGTTAGAGATTGGGACTAGGTGAACTTACTGGCCTGCACTTGTGTGTATAAATTACATGATAGGTTCCAGCCGGAATAGCATTAGCAATTATGTCACAGCAAAGGTCCGGGGACAAAGACAGCAGAAAATAAATTTGGTGCGCTGTGAAGTTATTGGCGCGTGCCAGTTCACGGTCCTAACTACTAATCGACAGATGTTTGTCTGTTTGTTTGTTTGTTTGTCTGTCTGTCTGTTTGTCCCTCGATTTAGGGTAAGGATCAGGTAGGCGCGAGAGTAAGGATCAGGTGGGCACGCGAGCCAGACAGTGATCCTCCAAGCCGTCTACGGCGACCTCGCAGACTATTTCCACGACCCGCGGCGGCTCTTTCAGCGCGCCATTCTCACGCCCCGTCGAAACGATGTTGTCGATGCTGACAACGCGCGCATGACCGCGGCCTTTTTTCCCGGAGACGAGGCGTCGGAGTTCTTTTCGGCCGACTAGGTTGGGTCGGAAGACGACGCCTCGCTCTTTACAGTCGAGTTTTCGACTCCCTGACAACCAACGGCATGCTGACTTTGATCGCGAGCTTAAAGTCTTCGCAACCTCGACCCGTCGCACGGCCACTGCAACGGTACCAGATACATGATCGATCGTGTCGTGTCACCGAGGCTCCTCCAACCTGTATCCCTTAAGGCCCGCCGACGCCAAACGATCAACAAGAGCCAGAGGCAGACGCCCCGCGAGGTCGGCGTCCTCTTGCCCAAGCCCGTCTTCTGCCACGTCCAGCTCTACGTGGCTCTCTGTCGATCGGCAACCCCGAGGATATCCTCTTCTGGGTCGACGACTCCACCCTACCCCACACGTGCTGCGCAATACCGATAAGCCCCCTCCCGGCGTCTACACGCGCACTGTAGGTGAACTTACTGGGACCAGGTGAACTTACTGGGGGGTTTTAGAGTAAACTCATAGGTTAGCGGCGTGTGCGGATCAAAGCAGCTTGGATTGGCGGAGGCGAGAGCGACGAGCTCGAAGGAGTGGGTGTGAGCTAGGTGAACTTACTGACCAGGTGAACTTATATGAAACTTACTGGGACCAGGTGAACTTACTGGGGTTAGAGATTGGGACTAGGTGAACTTACTGGCCTGCACTTGTTGAGTCTTAACTACTAATCGACAGATGTTTGTTTGTTTGTCTGTCCCTCGATTTAGGGTAAGGATCAGGTACCACGACCCGGCGCGGCTCTTTCAGCAGCGCGCCATTCTCACGCCCCGTCGAAACGATGTTGTCGATGCTGACAACGCGCGCATGACCGCGGCCTTTTTTTCCGGAGACAGGCGTCGGAGTTCTTTTTTTTTTTAGTAGGCAGACTAGGTTGGGTCGGAAGACGACGCCTCGCTCTTTACATTCGAGTTTTCGACTCCCTGACAACCAACGGCATGCTGACTTTGATCGCGAGCTTAAAGTCTTCGCAACTCGACCCGTCGCACGGCCACTGCAACGGTACCAGATACATGATCGATCGTGTCGTTGTCACCGAGCTCCTCCAACCTGTATCCCTTAAGGCCCGCCGCCGCCAAACGATCACCAAGAGCCAGGGCCAGACGCCCCGCGAGGTCGGCGTCCTCTCATCGCCAGCCCGTCCTTCTGTCACGTCCAGCTCTACGTGGCTCTCTGTCGATCGGCAACCCCGGGGGATTGCTCTTCTGATCGACCGACTCCACCC
>JAQMWT010000561.1:0-38292 GCA_029834535.1 Chrysophaeum taylorii | reverse complement strand
TTCTCTTTCCCCGTCCCCGCGACTTTCCCCGTTCCCCTTGAGACTCACGGGATGTGGGTGGGTTACAAGTACGCTTGTCCCTAGATTTAGGGTAAGGATGATGTAGGCCTGCGAGCCAAACATCGGTCCTCCAAGCCGTCTACGGCGACTTCGCAGACTATTTCCACGTCCCGCGGCGGCTCTTTCAGCGTGCCATTCTCACGCCCCGTCGAAGCGATGTTGTCGATGCTGACAACGCGCGCATGACCGCGGCCTTTCCCGGAGACGAGGCGTCGGAGTTCTTTTCGGCCGACTAGGTTGGGTCGGAAGCCGACGCCTCGCTCTTAACAGTCGAGTTTTCAACTCCCTGACAACCAACGGCATGCTGACTTTGATCGCGAGCTTAAAGTCTTCGCAATCTCGACCCGTCGCACGGCCACTGCAACGGTACCAGATACATGATCGATAGTGTCGTGTCACCGAGGCTCCTCCAACCTGTATCCCTTAAGGCCCACCGACGCCAAACGATCAACAAGAGCCAGGGCCAGACGCCCCGCGAGGTCGGCGTCCTCTCGCCCAAGCCCGTCTTCTGTCACGTCCAGCTCTACGTGGCTCTCTGTCGATCATGCAACCCTGAGGATATGCTCTTCTGAGTCGACGACTCCACCTACCCCACACGTGCTGCGCAATACCGATAAGCCCCCTCCCGGCGTCTACACGCGCACTGTAGGTGAACTTACTGGGACCAGGTGGACGTACTGGGGTTTGAGATTGGGACTAGGCGAACTTAGTGGCCAGGTGAACTTACTGGGACCAAGTGAACTTACTGGGGTTTTTAGAGTGAACGCAGGATTGGCGGAGGTGAGAGCGACGAGCTCGAAGGAGAGTGGGGTGAGTGGGTGTGAGCACGAGTGGGTTTACGCCGAACTTACTGGGGTTAGAGATTGGGACTAGGTGAACTACTGACCAGGTGAACGTAACGGGACCAGGTGACGTAACGGGACCAGGTGAACTTACTGGGGTTAGAGATTGGGACTAGGTGAACTTACTGGCCTGCACTTGTGATCACTTAATCAAGTTTGTCTTTAAATGTCGACTGCTAAGAGGGGGGGTGTGTGTGGGGAGCATGAAGGATGTGGTGGGGTGGGTTTGTAGTCAATCCTGATTTAACTAAACTTATACTTTCTTATACTTTTAGAGACCAAACACAGGATTCGTCTGACGAAACAGGGGCCCATGATCAAGCTTTCAGCGGTTCTGCACGTCGCGCTGTGAATCCGGAGCGTCCTTTGACTTCGAAACGAACGACGAGGAGGACGGTATCGATGCGGGCTTCTCAGGTCGAGCGGGAGCGTGGTGGTACCACGCCGACGTCGGTTGACCATCATGCCGAGAAAGAAAACAAGAAGTCGCGTGCCCTGATGAAGGTAAATGACTAGGAGAGATCGCCGCGTACGCTGTCGCAGCTCAGAGCGTGCAAACACGAGTCTCCACTTTACTCAACCTAACTCAACAATGCCAAGTTCAGCATGTGTGTTCGCGAGGCCGACTTGCAGCATATGATGGTCGACACGGGCGGCAAGCACGGCGTGTACAACATGGTCAACAGGGCGACAGCGTTGTCGTGCAAGTGCAAGATACAAGGCTGCTTCTATGTGCGCGCTTCTCGTTTGTTTTGATGTGAAAGTAGACAATATCGTTACGTGTGCTGAAAGGCACACCTGCTCCGAAACTTTGTGCCGATGAAGATCCACCTATCGCGCGAAGCACTTCCGCGAGGCCGTGTCGGTCCTCATCAAGGGCTCTATGGAGGGCAAGTCAGGCGGCTCTACTCGGCATATGCGTTTGATAGACATCCACAACAACGTCATCCGCTAAAGGCACGAGATGACGAACCGGGATCGTTCGCTGGAATCTGTCATGAGCATCGAACTAAGGTGCATCCGAATCCTCTTGGGCGACGAAACAGCGCGGTATCTGCGCTGTCTTGCGCAGGCCTTGTTTGTGGATGTTGTTCTGCGGGTGTTCGCGTGTTGACGCATGTGTATGGTCAAACTTGGAGGCTTTGTGACCAAACTTGTAACATCGTTGATCAAGCTATGTGATCAAACTTGAAACCTCGTGATCAAACTTAAAATCAAGTAATCAAACTTGCATATAACTGTAGTAACCAAACTTGTAGCTTTTTTGTGATCAAACCGCGTTTAATTTGGTGTGATCGAACTTCGAACAACTACATCAAACTTACCGTATTTGAGCCTCGTATTGATGACTGTGTTAGAATTACAGGGGTGGTGCCAGCGATCTTCCGGAGCGAGGTGGTTGACATCCCGACATCCCTTCGCGGTTGAGATGCCGCAGCTTGTATTTGCCGACTTTCTCGTGGCGTGCTCGACAGTGCAGCAGCAGCGGGAGATCTTGCGGCGGGGTGGGGTTGTCGAGACGCTCGAGGAGGAGGATAATAAGGAGGTGTTCGGTCATGCGAGTTGTTTATGCGGGAGTAACGGCAAGTGTTCGCGTTGCCGTCCCATGTCTCCGCAGGACAGCTAACTCCGGATCGGGTACGCGACGGTGAGGAACTCCAGAACGTGGCCCTGTACAGTCTCGCGCAGATGTAGGACTACAATCTTTGGGTGCTCCAGGGGCGTTCGTTGCCTGCGCAGTTTCTCGAGGCTGTCGACTTTCGCGCTCACGGCCCCGAGTCGATTCTCAAAGACGCTCACCTTCTCGGATTTTGGGATCCAGAATGGGGTGATCCGTCTCATGCAGACCATGTAAGTCTGGTGTCCGATGTCCGCTTGTTGCTGAAGAATGGCGGACAGCCACGTCAAGAGCACCATGGTGAGTCGCGGTTTGGGGTTCTTCTACGAACGATGGACGGTGCGAGAATGGGCCCAGCTTAATAACGCCAAGGCGAGGGAAACAAACTGCTGGCGAGGCCGCGCGTTGCTGCCCTCTCTCTCTACTTGAAACTCCTTGCGTATCGTCGCGCTGTCTTAGGATCTCCTTCTAATGGGGTCATGGGGGTATGCCCATGCCGTGCGTGAAACGCCACGGTGGCATCTGTGTAGCCGCAGCACCTAGCTCTCGTACTAAAAGCATTTTCGCACCAAAAGCACTCACTAACTAGCTAACTAACTAACTTCAGACCCCTCCCGAGCATGGGAGCCAGGCCGGACCGGCACGAGCCGGTCCGGTATAGCAAAAGCACTCACGCGTCCCCTTAAAAAAATGCCTCGTTGAGTTTGGTTGTCAGAGCCAATGTTGATCAATACTGTAGAAGTTTGAGGAGTAGTGAATAAAGTTGTTGACCAAACTATTGTTAAGACTGATCAAACTCACAAGGCCATTGCAAAAAAATTGAAGATTGATTGATCAATTTACTTCGAAGTGACCAAAATTAAGTGATCACACTCTAACGAGTGTGATCAAAACTTACAAAATATTCACAAACAACCACCATATTGATCAAACTTCGGAGAAATATATAGACCAAACTCTTTTTGATCAAACTTGACCGATCCCTAAAAAGAATTAAGCGGTCATTGTAAAGTTGAGGCAAACATTTACTCTTAAAATTGTTCTAACTTAGCGAGAATTGTTGAAAACTAAGCCAAAGACGTCAGACGGTTGTCCTAAGGGTGTCTGTCTGTCTGTCTGTCTGTCTGCCGAGACAGATGGGGAATTGATTGATTCCCCACCCTGATGGCTAACCGCCTTGTAGCGATGGAGGAGGGTTCCTTATGACCCTGCGCCTTGCGCGGGCATCGGTCCTCCCGGCGTAGGTTCGCAGTGGGGCGCAGAAGGAAGTCAAAACGACGAAGTTGTAGGTTTTCAGTCAAATCGCGGTTTCCGCGTCGCATAGCGACAGGTCATCACCGTCCACCGACTCTTCTTTCTGCGCCCCTCGTCTGAAAAAACGTCTTGGTGATTCTGATCCTGCGCGCTACGGCGTTGGGATTGTTAGCCTACGCCTCATGTACATGGCCAACTTGGACATTTCATTCATTTTGTTTTGTTCATTTATTTTCATCACCACGCGGGCCGCTACTCTCTATTCTTGTTTCCCATCGCCCTCTTTGAGCTCCTTGCGTCACTCCTTCATGCCTTGCTCCCTTCTTCCTGCCTTTGCCTCTGATGAGAATATGCGTTCTTGCTTCATCCGTTCCCCCCCCCCCTCCGCGCGCACATCCTTTGTATTCTTGGTGGTTCCTTGTTTCCTTGCGCTCATCCATTCTGGCTCTTTGAGCCTGGGAGTTGCAAACCATAATAACAATAATATAAGACGTGCCAGTCCTGTTAGACAGCCGGTTCCTCCTCCGGTCTTCATCCCACAGCCTGCTCGTAAAAAAACGCGAGCTGCACGTCGGCTCCGACGCTGAACTTCGTCGTAGACCCGAGGGACTATATCCCGCTGTGCTTCCATGATATGGCTGTCCGAGTCAGCCTCGCGACAAAAAAGGTCCGCCGTCCGTCATTGATTTTGCTGCTCAGAAACTATGAAGAAGAAGGTCGAAGCAGCAGGAAAGTAGTTGGCTCAATCAAAGCATTTGTGGGTGTGGGTGTGCTCACTCACGAACGACGATATGATGTGTTCCCGCGACGACGACAAGGACAAGATGAATTTGGTTGTGATGTTGTTGTTAATTCGGGTGGGGTCGGGGATCGACAACGGGCTGGGGATGAGGCCGCCGATGGGATGGCGGTCGTGGAACTTGTTCGGGGCCAACGTGTCGCAGGAGCTGATGGAAAAAATCATGGAGGGTATGGTGTCCAAGTCGCGATTTGTCGATGGCATTCCGACAAGCCTCGCGGACCTCGGGTATCGGGACGTCGGGCTCGACGACAACTGGCAGTCGTGCGGGAGTTACGGTCCCGAAGCGTACACGTTCCACGCGTCCGGCGGCTTGTTTCCGGTGGTAAACGGCGCGCTGTTTCCCGACATGATCGCGATGACGACAAAGGCTCACTCTCTGAACCTGACGGCGGGGTGGTACCTCAACAACTGCATCTGCCAGGACCACTGCGGGGACAAGGTGGATTTCGGCGAGACGGATGGTTCGTGTTATCGCGGCGACGCGGCCGCGCTGTTCGAATTCGGGTTCGACGGCGTCAAGCTCGACGGGTGCTCGGCTCAGCGGGACCTGCAGTTGTGGGCCGACCTGTTGAATGCCTCGGGCCCCATCATGATCGAGAACTGCCACTGGGGCCAGACCGTCCCGAACGCGACGTGGTGTCCGTTTAACTATTATCGCACGTCGAGCGACGTTCGAGCCAATTACGGCAAAGTGATGTACAATCTGGGGACGACGCAGGAGTTTGCCGTCGCCAACCTCTCGTACCCGGGGTGCTGGGCCTACCCCGATATGATCGAGGTGGGGTGCGAGGACGGCCCCGGAGGATCCCTCGACGAGGGCCTCTCTCTCCCCGAGTCTCGCTCGCACTTTGGCGGTTGGGCGATCGTATCGTCGCCCCTCATCCTCGGCCTCGACGTCACCAACGACACCATAATGGACACCTACTGGGACCTCATCGCCAACCCCGAAATCATTTCCGTCAACCAGGCCTGGCACGGCCACTCCGGATCAATGTTTCTGCGGTCGGCGGGTTCGGTCCTCCTCTCGGATTCGTATTTAGTCCCAAAATGGCAATACCTCTACAAACCGCTCTCCGACGACGCGACGGCCGTCCTCGTGCTTAACTCGGACACGACTTCGCGTTTCTTTACTCTTTCCTTTCGCCAAATTCCAAACCTGCCGTGCGGCGACGACGACGACGACGACGAATGCGTCGTGCGAGATCTTTTTCGCCGCGAGGATCTCGGTACGTTTGGGGCCAACTTCACCACGACCATCGCCCCCCACGACGCCGCCTTCCTCCTCATCGAGCGTCCGGGCCACCCTTGGAGTAGCAGGATCGCCTCACTCTAATACCAAGGGTATGTCGAAGTCGTTCGCGGGTTTGTGGACGCGGAGTCGCTCGACGGGGGGCTCCATTTCGGCGGCGGCGGGAAAGGGGTGGGATTTCGGGGTGAGGCAGAGATGGATGAGTTTTGGAGTGAGGTGCCGGCGGAGCTGGAGGAATCCAACGTCATCGAGAATGGTCTCGAACTTCGACGGCGTCATGCGTCGCGACTTCTCGACGCACGACCTCGGAATCACCAGAAACACTAACCCCCCCAACGCGTGCTCCCGGAGCTTGCGCAGCATGGCTCCTCGCTTTTCGGGGACGACGCAGTTCAACACTAACGAGCACACGACAATCTCGAATTTTCCGCGAACGTCGAAGAAATCCAGCCTCTCGATTTTCGGGTGCGATGCCCTCAGATCGATGGCCCGCGTCTCGACAAGCTTCGACTCCACCAACTGCGTGTTCACCGCGCCGACCTCCAACAGCCTGCGTCCGGCATCGAGCTTTCGGACCATTCGCAGCACCCAACGGCTCGTCGAGTACATGGACGTCGACAGTGCGCTAGCTTCTTGGTACCGCGCCCGCAGCCGTTCGACCTCTCCCCCCAACTCGGGGTCAGACTGGGCGGCCGCCGACAGCCGGTGGAACGCCGTCGTGACGCGCCGCGCCTCGCGCCGAGACCTCATGGGCTTGCCCACCACGGGCACCACCAACTTCTTCTTACTTCGACCCATCCTTACCCTTTCTGAGCCTTTCGTGGTGAAGATGGTGGTATCTCTAACGGACTTCATTTTCGGGTGGCCGGACGCTAGCAAAGGTTCCTTCTTCCCGACTCGTGATGAAAAAATGAGAGCGGCAGATGAATTTTCGGACGAGAGTTCTCGCCTTCTCTTGCGCGTGGCGCACGCTCGGGCGTTGCTCGGCTGGCTTGCCGATACCTGGGTGGTGGTGGTGTGTCACTCACGGCCCTGCTGTGTTTGCTCCCTTTGCCCGACCTGATCTCCGATCTCCACCAGACCGTGTCCTTCGGCGTCGAGGGCTGGGCAGTGTCATTCACTTTGTCGCTACTCGTTGTCTACACCAGTTGCCGTTTCGGCACGCTCTACACGCTGGCTGGCTGTCACCCAAAACCGACTTGGGAACGACGCGTCCCGCGTGCCCGGTCGCGTCATCCCCTCCTTTCTGGAGTGTCGTCGCGAGTCGCGACAAAGACTCCGCTGCTACGGCCCACAGTCGATACGTTTACTATCTCTACGACGGCAAACTACTAGGCCGCCCGCCATCGATCGATGTGCCTCTCGACGAAAACGACGACGCGGAGCCTGATGGAGGACTTTGTCTTAGCGAGGAGAAACGACCCGAAGCAAGACACCTCCAGACGGTGGAGGATCCGGCCTTGCTTGTCGCGGGCGAAGGCTCGATGGGCACTACGAACGCCTCGGACGATGCTTTGGGTCAAGATGCGCGGAACGATGGCGTTGGCCGAGAACGACGAAGACGCTCTTCAACTTGGAACGACAACAACAATATTCTTAGAGGACGCGGTGAAGAATAACGTGATTGATTCTTCGCCCGAGCCAAGCTGATTTTGAAAGTCGAGGCTACCCGTATTCTAACGTCTGGTAAATTTTATTTTGGTCGAGCGCCTCGTTCGCGCTCGCTCGAGAAGCTTTGATGCGAACCGACGATCGCCCGCTCGCTGCGACAAAATCCATAGTCTCGTGCTTGCTTGCCTCTCGACGGCCTCTCGAGAGCACGCCGCAGCTACTGCTGCAGATATCGACCTACCTCTTGACATTCAAAAACAACTCGGCTCGTCACGACCTGGTTCGCCGTGTTGGCATTCTTCTCGTCCGTCGGGGGTCCTCAAGGCAACGGCTCTGTTTTACCTCAACTTCACCGAGATCCTCGACGTTCTCGCGCCGTCGGCGGAGCGAGCGCGGTTTGCTCGAGCAAAACAAGGAGGCACCCTTAGCTTTGCGACCCCAGACATTCTCAAGGGAGACAAGCACTTCGTCCTCGCCGCCCAAGATTGTTCGACGCTCCAGTACGCCGCCCCCGAGCTCCGGAAAGACGAGGAGGTCATCCTCGCTGCTGCGCAGCAACGCCGTAGCTACGGTGATCTTCATGTGTTAAAGTACGCCGCCCCCGAGCTCCAGAAAGACAAGGAGGTCGCCCTCGCCGCCGTGCGGCCAAATGCTCGGTCGATCGAGTATGCCGCCCCTGAGCTCAAGAAAGAAAGAAAGGAAGAAAGAAAGAAAGACCCTGATATCCTATCATTATTACCACGCCTACAGACCCGTGATTCTAGACTGGCTCCTGTCGGTCCGGCCTGGCTCCCATGCTCGGGAGAGGTCTGAAGTTAGTTAGCTAGTTAGTTGGTTAGTTAGTTCCCTTGGCAAAGGCTCGATTTCGTATCATCGTAATCTCTACAGAGCGTTGCACTTTTACTCTAATTTAGGGTAAAGTGAAAAAAAAGTCTTTACTCTGAGGTGGCAAGGGAAAACCAAGAAGGGGATATTGGATATGCTGGATATCAATCCTGTTGGTGGAACGGAGTTAAAGTAACGTCAAGATTTTTTTCGAGTCGTAAAGTAAAATAAAAGTAAGGTAAAACAGCACAACACCAAACGGAACTATCGTCAAGGCCAAGCCGGTCCTTGGGGATTTTTGGCCCCGGCGCGGGACTCCTAGCTTCCATATCCGACCTGGGGATACAGTGAATGACGTCATCCATCCTCCATCCAGACTCTACTTCAATCAAGTTCACAGCAGGCTCCGCGGAAATTTTATATTAAAAAAAAGCATATGTACCCTAAGAGTAGCGATCGTCCTCAGAATGGTGTAGTGGTAACATAAGCCGTTGCCATCGGCTTGCCACGGGTTCGATTCCCGTTTCTGAGATGCCACGAGTGCATGGGTTATTCATTTTATTCATTTTTTTCCTGGTCGCAAGATTGTATCTCCCAGGACGTGGAGGGTTAAGGAAGGGAACGTGAGAAAGAAAGGTCGCGCCACAGGACAGCGCGTTGTGGCGTAAGGAGAATTTTAGGGGCTACCTGGCGTGCCTTCGAATCCTGGCTCGCCGATCGCGTCCGTGCCCTTGGTGGAGTCACTGGACGAGGATGGCCGTTCTCCCGCCACACGACCACAAACGACTTCCGTGCCTGGTCCTCTCAACTTGAGGATCGGCTGTTGCTTTATGATCAAGGATAATCGAAAATCAGAAATCAGGGTGACATGCGTCACGGAAAAGGAAGATGATGTCATAGAGAACACTGACATCATCGGAACGGAGTAGGGTGCCCCTGACAAGGGGGGGCCCTAGAAGAGGGGTAAGCCTTAGGCGGCGGAAGTTGCCGCCACACGACTCCCCTGGTAAGAATTCGAGCTGCCCCAGCGAGGTGCTAGCGCGAGGAGCGCGGCTTCGCCTTACGAGCATCTCGTGAACGAATCTTCTGGTAAACGCGGGTGATGATCGGTTCAGGAACGCGACCACTGCGTAAAGTAAACTTGGGGACCAACACGTCAATCTCGTGTGGAGAGAAATCCGTGACACAAGGAGTTGTGTTGGAGGAAATTCGGGACTTGTCGGTGAAACTTCGACCTTCAATGTCCTTGAATTCGGGCTTGAGCTTGCGGTGCGAAAGGTGAGAGGTCGGCTTGAAATAAGCGACATCATCGTTCGGACCCAAATCGGAATAGAAATGTAGAGCAACACGATCATTTTGGTAATCGTAAGGCTCGTAAACTTCAGCAACATAAACCTTCTTGCGCCAATCGGAGCGCTTCCGGTCGGGAATTCGGAAAACAACAAACTTACCGTGCTGATAATCATCACGGAAGGTTTCTTCGGGTTTGCGGATGGTTTGATCAACAATCGGAGGTACCATCACAGGCGTGATCTGACTTACATGAACACGCCGCTCTTCGGGCGGCGAGTCGAGAGACTCAATCCTATAGGTGACCGGGGAGAGGCGTTCCTTGATAATAAACGGCCCTCGCCATTCCGGTCGAAATTTGTTCTGAAGGAAAGGGATGTAGAGCAAAACGTGCGATCCTTCCTTGTATTCAACATCAACATGATCAGCATTGTAAGCCAATCGCTGTTTCTTCAAAGCTTTATCACGAGCTTCGCGGACGATCTCTGTATAATATTTCAATCGTTCGCGAGTCTCGGCGACTGCATCAGAGCGAGTCTTCGGCAACAATCGTGTATCAAAATCCATGAGCGTGTAGTCAGTCGGCAGCATCGGCTGACGGTTCAGGCGCAGCATAAAGGGAGAAATCTGCGTGCCTGGAATAAACTTGCGGTTGTAGCAAAACGCAATATAATGAGCAAAGTCAGGCCAATCCGTGATGTTCCGGCCTTGAAGGCAAGCACGGAGGAAGGCCTTGATAAATCGGTTGACACGCTCAGCCGGGTTCGACTGGGCATGATAAGGAATCGTAGTTTGGTATCGTGTGTTAAAGAGATGGCAAAACTCGCGCATCAACTTGTTCACGAACTCTTTACCGTTGTCGGTACGAATCACCTGGGGCAAGTAGCCCTTGAGGAGAATGTTAATGACAAAAGACTCAAGGACAGACTCAGCGGTCTTATCGTTCAAAACATCCAGAATCAAGAAATGCGAGAACGGATCAAAAAATACTAGAAGATACGTCTCGGGACCAGCGCTGGGCAAGGGTCCAAATAAATCCATGCAAAGAACAGCACCATCACCATCGTAGACGGGCTGCTGCAAGAGTCCAGCTCGTTTCGGCTCCGGCGTACGAGCTTTCTGGCAAACTAAGCATTCAGCAATGAAGACTCCAACTTCGTTCGACATATGAGGCCACCAAAATCGTTCTTGGATAGCCTGGACGGTACTGTGACGTCCCATATGACCACCGTTAACCGGAGTGTCATGATAGAGTCGAATAATGCGGTTGCGCAACGTAGCAGGTGCAACAATCATCGGGTGCGAATCAGCAGAAATGCGGTAAAGAACATCTTTAACGACTTCGAATCGTTCGTTCGCTCGGGAACGTCGCGGCGTCTGACCTTGGGCCATTCGGTAGCGAATATCCTCGCAAGTAGCATCAGATTCTTGCTCACGTGCGATCTCAACGAGCGTCATATTATCGGGTATCTTATCGATATAATCTTTGTAAGCGGCTGCGTCCTTGAAGATCTGTGGCTCATCGCGCGCACGGTTCTTCCGACGTTGTCTCGTAGCGTGAGACGTAGCCAATTTCATCGGATCCTTTTCAGGGTCTTCGTCTTTGTCTTCCGGCAGTTCGGTCGTAATAAACGACATTATGAAGTGGCAGCCAGAGACGGGAACTCCTCGGTCATCAACAGGTCGGGGAAGCTCTTGGAACACTAAATAAGCGTGGTTCAAAGGTTCTCCAAACTCGTCAGTCTCGATGACATGATCTATCGGGTTGCGGGAGAGACAGTCAGGGATACTCATTCCCGGTGACTTTCCCGGCTTGTAACCAAGTTCAGGGTCAAAATTGGCGAGGCGCATCGCCCAACGAGCAAGCTGCCCAGACGAGTGCGTCGCCTTACGTAAAAACGTCAAATTTCGGTGATCGGTCTCCAAAACAGTCCGGTGCCCTTCGATGTAGGCTCGAAAGTGCTCTAGAGAAAGTATAACTGCCAGCAGCTCTAGCCGACGGGGCTCATAATTCCGCATCTCCTTCGGCACAGCTCGGCTCCAGTATTCAATTACTCGTTCTTCTCGAGTCACTCTTCCGGCATCGTCCTTGACTTCGACAATCTGGAAGAGATATGCTCCAAGTCCATCCTTGGAAGCATCGGATCGGATCTGAAAAGGCAGATCATAATCGGCGTGGTAGACTCCACGGGAATCAACCAAAGCTTCAATAATCGTATCCCAAGCTTTCTGACACTCGGGCGTCCACTCGAACTTTACACCTTCGAGGCATAATCGTCTCAACGGTTCCACAATCTTCGAGTAGCCCTTCACATATCGCCGGCAGTAATTACTCATGCCGATGAAAGAACGTATCTGGGTCTTCGGGGAAGTATTCGGCAAAGTACCTGGAATCGGCATCTTCTGTAGTGCTTCTCTTTTGGATTCGGCTTCAAGCCTTCTGGGGTAGAAATGTGTCCCAGAAATTCTATATCATCCTTGAGAAGGTGGAACTTCGCGGTTCGACCGCTGTACCCTCTCTGTGCCAAATGACACATCACTTCGATCAAAACTTGTAAATGTCGATGAAGATCGTCGGATCCCATCATAATATCGTCAACAAACGCAACCAAGTCTTGATACATCCATTTCGAAAGGTCGCTCGCCATTTGCTTGCAGAAAAGAGCTCCGGCCGTCTTCACACCTAGAGGTAATCGCAAGAAACTGTGAGCGCCAAGTGGGCTAACCATCGTGACAGCGTCCTGCGCTGCCGGATCCAGACGAAGGTTGTGGTATCCCCATCTAATATCAATGCATGTCCGCCATCGTCTCATCGCGAGAAAGGCTAAAGCATCATCTTGTCGAATGTTTGGCCAACTGTCATTGACCAATTGATCGTTGAGCTGACGTAAGTCAACTGCAGCACGGAACGCGTTTGACGTTCCAATCTCAGCTCCTTTCTTCGGAAGCATCAACACAGGAAAGCCCCAAGGTGAGTTGGCCGGACGAATGACTCCATCCCGGCACCACTCGCTGATCTGCTTGCGGAGGCAATCGAGCTTCGCAGGCGTCAATCGGTAGGGCGTCATCTTTATCGGTCGCGGATTCGCGTCTTTGAATCGTAGAGACACAGGAGGCGAGTCCACAGGTCTCATAATCGGGTCGAAAAAGGCCCAAGAATATTGCACACAGTGACGGAGCATCAGTTTCGCCTCGTCATCTAAGTGCGGATTGTCAGGAATTCCCAGTTCCTGCACAACCTTGTCAACTTCTTCCTTCGTAGGAATTTGAACTTTCATTGCTTCGTTGTTCTTGACATGCTCCGGAGTCTGCGGCAGTGGTGCACCCTCGGCATCGCGCGGCGCATCTTTCCATGGCACATCGAACTTTTTCTCGTATTTTAGTTTCACTTCCGGGTGGCTTTTGTTGATCCTCTCGCCTTTGACACGAACACTCGGCTCGCTCTTAATCTTCGGTTCCCGATCTCGCTCAGGATCTGGCGGAACGTCTAAATTTGGTTGTCGGGGGGGGGCAGCAGAAGAAGCATGAGACGTCCCCGGCTCATCTGTTGCAGGCGGAATCAACGGTACCTCTGGAGGTTTCCATTTGGTGCGATCTTGAAGATCATCAGTCGACACCCATCTTACGACACGTGTGCGCGTGTTTAACAGCGGAACTTGTACGTGACGAAGGGTGGTTTCATCAATTTGTAAATAATAATCAAACGGTCGGTCTGCAGGACTCAACGCTGACGGCAAAGTTTCGCCGCTCGGGCAAAATTCCTTGGTCACAGAGTTGTGCAGATCGAGTATTAATAAAGCTATCGTGTCAGGTGGCACGACGGACGCCAAGTGTTTCAACGAGGTCGTCTTGGAGAGGCCGGCCCAATCAAAATCAGGGGGCATCGTCAGCAACTCCGAAGTCATTTCCAAATTCAGAGATCTGCAATCGGAACGGTGCGGTCCTACGCGAAGCGGGACACGCGCAACAGTATAAGCTGCGTCTGTCGCGGCTCGTGATGATCCTAACTTGTTCATCTGAAGTAAATGTCGTTCGTCGGTGTAGCCAAGTGCTGCGGCGAACTTTTGCTGCATATTCTTGCAGGCTTTGGAACTGCGCGCAAATGGAGCGGATGGCTGGAAACCAACAATCGCACGCGACAGCTCATCAAACTAGGAGTTATGTCGTAAAAATTGACGACGTATACGTACGGGTGCAAACGTGCAACGTAAGAAATAATCGAAGCCTCCTGCTCTATCAACCACATGAAGAAACCAGCCATCTTGCATAATTTCATCGTCCAGTGGGTAGCGGTAACTCCTTTCCCAACATCTCTGGAGGTCAAGTTGCACAGAGCGGAGTGTACGCAGGGTGGCGACGCGACACACATCGACGACGACCATTCCGCGTAGGGTAAATAAGATTCGATCAACCGTAAGGTTGTAACATAGCGACCACACAATGTGTGCTGCACCACAGGAATATTCGGAAAGTTCTTGTGGTGGATCTGGTTGGCGGTGTCCGACGCATCGAGTGCTAGCACGACTCGAAACGACGTCCCACACGTTTCGTTGGCTCGTTGGAGACCTAAAGTACTGCCTCCGGCTCCACTGAACAGCATCACCACCTTGCGATAAGTGATTGGAAGCCATTGAACCTTTTCATATCGGCGGCGGATCTCCGCTTCGGTGATCTCGCGGCATTTCTTTTCATCTTCTTCCGACCTTCGAGCGAAATCGTCGCTGCCTTCAGGTCGTTTGGGGGTGGACTTGTCCGTCATGGCGGTCGTAGCGTCCTTCTGCACCGTGCTCAGCAGCATCGGCGGGGGAGATTCGTCGCATCGCGTCCAGTGACTAGCGACAGAAACGGTGAAAGAAAGGTTCCCCTTGTCGTATCCTTCTTCACATTCTTTCGTAAGTTCATTGATCGTAGAGACGTTCAACTCATCTTCGTATCTAACGATATCACCAATCGCAAGGACTTCGCCTTGAGTGACGGCCGTCGGCACTTCTTCCGTGGCAGTAACCGCCACCCGAGCAGCGGACCGGTTGCGCTCTTCGCAAGAAGAACACATTCCTTCGACAACTCCCAACTGCTCGTTCTCAGCAAACGTAGCGACGAAAACCTGTCCTCTTCCCATAGGTTTCGACAAAATAACCGGTGATTGTACGTTCGACCGGGCTCGATTTGAAGCGTGCGCGCAGCATAAGCTATTACTTCTCGCGTGTCTTCTCCCGGGGCTGGGGAGAATGTGGTCGTAGCATGTCCCCGCGTAGCCAAGGCTACCTTACGTTCCGGCGGCGGGCTTCGGAGATCTTTAATCGTGCTTAAACGAGCGTAAACTTGAGTCTTGACCAGGTCGAGACTCTGCCGAAAGGCATCGTGTTGATGATTGTAAATCGGTACGGTTATCGGATTTCGATCGTAAATAGCCCGAAAGGTCACGATTGGTGCATCGACTCGTTCGTCCTTAACTTTAATCTTCTTGCGCCCGTAGACGACTTGGGTTCGACAAAAACAGATCCGATCATGGGGAAAATCCACGATGGCTCCTAAAACTCGTATATCGCGCCCTCCCAACAGGAACAGATAATTCGTATCGGCTACAATAGCGACAATGGGGGCAGCGAAGTCGTCGGCGAAAGCGACCCGAAGGGCGATCCAACGATGGATCGTCGTCGTATTCAATCCTGATCGCGTCCATCGAGAACCAGTTAAAAAGTTTCGGTTTTTAATCCAGAGGTTGATCGCCGCTCCTTGTTGCGATCGTGTCTAGCTAACGCGCTCGCGAGTCGATCCGTAAAACCCATCAAGAACTCCTGGGTGTCGATCTTTCCGGCGCCACGCGTCTCCTCCTTTCTTCTTCATCATCGTCTTCATAGCGCGGCTTTCTAGCTTTCGCGCGTGATCGTGTAGTCGGCGGCTCTTCCTCAGCTCGGGACTCCGGGCTGCTCGCTCGCCTTGATCGACTCGGCGTACGTAACTAGTCTCTTTCACGGGTCAACGAGCTTACTTGCTCTTGGAAGGCGTCCGCTCGAGCGTTGGCCCGACGCAGTTGCTCTTTTAATTCTTCTTTCTCCTTCCGTTGTAGCCGTTATTTTCGTTCGTTCTCTTCCCCTATTAGTTTTAAAAGTCGTTCTTGCGCGCGTTCGTTCTCTTCGCGTAATGCCCGCAAGTGAGCCTCGTAGAACTCATTCATTTTCGTTGCATCCGGGGGTTCTGCACGCGTTGACGGAGCTGTCGATCGTCCTCCCGTCGGTCTCTCCGTGGGCTTGCCGTCGTTGTAGTTTAGCTCTTCTTCCTCGTCAACTTCTGTATCGTGCTCTTCTTCATCGTCATCATTATCCTCATCGTAATTCCGCTCGTTCGTCTCATCCTGACGGCTTGGCGGTTCTTCATATCGTAGCTGCTCGACGGCAGCGTCATCGTCTTCCATATCGGCTCTGGCTCGTTCTAGTCGGCCGAGATCAGAGCGGGTCCAAAATGGTTGAGTCGTCGTCGTTCTCGTGCTCCTTCGGCTCTGGAACTTCTAATCGTCCACAACACGCGTAATATCGTCGTTGCGTGCGTCTTCCACCGACAAATCTATCCGTACGGTGGGCGGCAGAACTCGTCTCTGCCCGGCAACAATGCCTTATCCGTGAGTTGCGATCTCACTCCGCTCGCCTGCGGCAGCGGTACCCGGGTTGCGCGTCGGTTAGCACCAAATCGCGCGTCGTCACTTCCGACGACTAACGTATCCGGCCGGGGAACTTTCCCACGGCAATGGTCCTTCTGGAATTCCTTGTCGGCGCGCTTGATCAGGGCGCGCACGGCTTGTCCGGACCGTGTAGAGAATGCAAGATGCACTAGTTCGCTGCGACCGATATAGTCGCTCGAATCTCGTATTCCTCCACCACCTGTGGCGTAAGGAGAATTTTAGGGGCTACCTGGCGTGCCTTCGAATCCTGGCTCGCCGATCGGGTCCGTGCCCTTGGTGGTGTCACTGGACGAGGATGGCCGTTCTCCCGCCACACGACCACAAACAACTTCCGTTCCTGGTCCTCTCAACTTGAGGATCGGCTGTTGCTTTATGATCAAGGATAATCGAAAATCAGAAATCAGGGTGACATGCGTCACGGAAAAGGAAGATGATGTCATAGAGAACACTGACATCATCGGAACGGAGTAGGGTGCCCCTGATAAGGGGGGGCCCTAGAAGAGGGGTAAGCCTTAGGAGGCGGAAGTTGCCGCCACACGCGTCACGAACCGATGGAAGTATAAAGTATGTTGTTGAGCATACATTTTTTTCCTGGTTGCAAGATTGTACCTCCCAGGATGTGGAGAGTTAAGGAAGGGAACGTGAGAAAGAAAGGACGCGCCACAGCGCGTCACGAACCGCTGGACGGTCGGAGGACGCGCCACAGCGCGTCACGAACCGATGGACGGTCGGAGGACGCGCCACAGCGCGTCACGAACCGATGGACGGTCGGAGGACGCGCCACAGCGCGTCACGAATCGATGGATGGTCGGATCACCCTACCCATCCAAGAGGAGGTAGGTAATTCGCAGTGCGTTGCAAATTCTCAAAACTAGTTCGCGGCCAGCGCGAGGGGCTGCGGCACCTCTCAAATCACCCGCGGTCTCCACGGCGTCGTCGCTCTGCTCTTAAAGACACCCTGTTGACCTCTGCTCGAACGGACGTTGCCCCGGGCACTCGCTCGCCTCGTTAGCTACTGGTCGACGCTCGACGTTTGCCCCCACCCAGGTGTTGTTTGTAAAAGTAAGTAAACTGGGAAGTAATAAGAACGAACGGGGACAGCGCCGATAAAAAACGACCTATGTCTTCTTCGATGATGCGTTCGTTTTCAGGGCGGGCGGGGGTTCTTGCAAACCACATCGTGTATGATATGATATCATATCATATGATATCCTTACTACTAATTGACAGATGTTTGTCTGTCTGTCTGTCTGTTTGTCCCCCGATTTAGGGTAAGGATCAGTTTGGCCCGCGAGCCAGGCATTGATCCTCCAAGCCGTCTGCGGCGACCTCGCAGACTATTTTCACGACCCGCGGCGGCTCTTTCGGCGCGCCCTTCTCACGCCCCGTCGAAACGATGTTGTCGATGCTGACAACGCGCGCATGACCGCGGCCTTTTTTCCCGGAGACGAGGCGTCGGAGTTCTTTTCGGCAGACTAGGTTGGGTCGGAAGACGACGCCTCGCTCTTTACAGTCGAGTTTTCGACTCCCTGACAACCAACGGCATGCTGACTTTGATCGCGAGCTTAAAGTCTTCGCAACCTCGACCCGTCGCACGGCCACTGCAACGGTACCAGATACATGATCGATCGTGTCGTGTCACCGAGGCTCCTCCAACCTGTATCCCTTAAGCCCCACCGACGCCAAACGATCAACAAGAGCCAGGGCCAGACGCCCCGCGAGGTCGGCGTCCTCTTGCCCAAGCCCGTCTTCTGCCACGTCCAGCTCTACGTGGCTCTCTGTCGATCGGCAACCCCGAGGATATGCTCTTCTGAGTCGACGACTCCACCCTACACCACACGTGCTGCGCAATACCGATAAGCCCCCTCCCGGCGTCTACACGCGCACTGTAAGTGAACTTACTGGGACCAGGTGGACTTACTGGGGTTCGAGATTGGGAATAGGTGAACTGAGTGACCAGGTGAGCTTACTGAGACCAGGTGAGCTTACTGGAGTTTTTTGACAACTCAAACTCAAGCCCCCTCCCGGCGCCTACACGCGCACTGTAGGTGAACTTACTGGGGCCAGGTGAATTTACTGGAACCAGGTGGACTTACTGGGGTTTGAGATTGGGACTAGGTGAACTTAGTGACCAGGCGAACTTACTGAGACCAAGTGAACTTACTGGGGTTTTTAGAGTAAACTCAAAGGCTAGCGGCGTGTGCGGATCAAAGCAGCTTAGATTGGCGGGGGTGAGAGCGACGAGTTCAGATGGGAGTGGGGTGAGTGGATGTGAGCACGAGTGGGTTTACGCCGAATTTACTGAGGTTAGAGATTGGGACTAGATGAACTTACTGGGACCAGGTGAACTTACTGGGGTTAGAGATTGGGACTAGGTGAACTTACTGGCCTGCACTATCATAAAAGAAGCGCGATGGCATCGGCTCCCGTCCGTCTACATGGGGGTGCATCCATTTTTTTGTGTGTCTTCTTGGAGGATGGCGTCGGCGCGCTCCTGGCACTTGCGGTCGAGGGCGGCCTTGTGGTGGCCCGGAAGGACCTCGTTGTGCCAGACGTGGTGGACGTGGTCGACGATGGCCTTGTTGCCGTCCTGGGCCTTGACGGACGGGGCAAGGTTGCGCGCCGTCGAGGCCACGGCAGGGTCGTTGGCGCACCGGACGAGGGCATCGGCGAGCTCGGTCATTGTGATTTTGTGGAGTTGCTTCTCGAAGCCAAAGCCAATTCCAAGGACGTTGATCGCTCGAGCGTGGTCGTACTGGTCCATAAAAACGGGGGTAATGATCTGGGGTCGACCAGCACGCATCGCGGCGGCCGTCGTTCCGGCACCGCCGTGATGCCAGACGACATCGCACTTGGGAAAGAGAATTTCGTGGGGCATCGAGTCGACGAATAATAAGTCGTCGGCGGATTCGTTTGGAAGCGAAAGGCGGGCCTCGCCGCGAAAAATGATCGCGGGGAGCTTCGCGCGGCGGATAGCGCCGACGACGAGGCCAGGCATGTAGTCGGGACAGATCATGGAACCCCAGCCGCAGTAGACGACCTTGGGGTGCTTCTCGAGGAACGCGTCGACGCGCGCGAGGTCGCGTCGATTGCCGAAAAAGACGTCGTTGTGGCTCTGGTCGGAGAGGACGCAATACCCAACGCACTTGATTCTCGGGGAGCGTCCGGGATGCAAGATTTGGGCGAGTTCAATTGGCTGGGCAACCACGAGGTCGGTCAGCCACGGGTTCTGGGTGTCGGCCGCGTAGAGGTCGTTCGAGTACAATCGGTACGCGTCGACGCCGAGCTCTCGTTTGCACGCCTCGTTCAGCCGGCCCTTCCAGCTCTTTCGAACAAAATGTTCGACGAAGTACTGCACGGCATACTTGGTCAACCCTAGCGGCAACGTGGGCAGACCAAAGTAGTTTCTCGGGGCGTCGTACTGAACGTGAAACAGCCGCACAAAAATGGTTGGAATCCGCAGTACGTAGCGGCCCACGACGCCGTAAAAGTCGCACAGCGTGCCGACGAGCACGATGTCGGGCTCGAGGTCCCGCGTCGCCGACAGCCAGTTCCCGAAATGCTCGTCGGCGGCCTCGTCGCCGAGCCATCGCGACATGAACTTGCCGAATTCGGTTGCGTCCCCCGACGCCATCGACTTCTTCAGGTCACCTTGCAGCTTGTGCTTGATGCTCTGGAAGATACCGCGGAACGCGATGCCCTGCTCGGCCACGGCCGACTCGAAGTCCACGCTCGTCATAATCGTCACCGCGTGCCCCGCTTCTTTCAGACTCAGGGCGATGCCGAGGTATGGCTGGACGTCCCCGCGGGACCCGAGCGTCACCAAGGCGATCTTCATCTTCCGTCCTAGGATATTAACCACCTAACAACGTCCTCTTCCTTGAGCGAGGCGATGTCGCTGCGTTGTTTTTGTTGCGATGATTCTCATTCTCACCAAGGGCCCTTATTCGGGCATAGGGATCTTCAACATACTGACGTGGCAATACCTTGAACTTCAGACTTAAAAGACCGCGCGAGGAATAATAATCGAGTCGTCGTCGTCGTCGTCGTGAGCCGTCCTCCTCCTCCTCCTCCTCCTCCATACGGAAGACGAGCCGTCCTCGGAGTCGCTGCTGTCTTCCCAAAGCCAGACGCAGCGGCCGTTGATGTAGATGTCCTCGCGCTTGCGGCGAGGGACGGTGGCGCGCCGCCTCGCGTCGACCAAGTCGCTGCGGATGCTGGAAAGGAGACGGCTGATAGTAGTAGTAAAGGCGCGGTCCTCGCCCCGGCGCCATACCTCGATGCGACGCTGCAGGCGTGGGTCGGGCTTAAAGCGCAGGGGGGGGTCGTGGTCGATGCCCGTCATCGGATCGCGGCGAGGTTTCTCTTCGAGCCAACGTTCGATCGCCGCTTGTTCGTAGCGGCGATCGCAGGGCGTCAGGAGACGTACTGGCCGCGTCATGACGTCCAGGGTGAGCGGACACCGGAACTCGTCCGGGACCGTTCCGCAGGCAGCGCAGAGGTTGAGGAGCGAGCCGTTCCACGGAGGCATCTCAACGGCGCGACGCCGTGTCTTAAAGCACAGCGGCGCGACCTGCGGGTAGCCGCGGTACACCTCGATACCTGCGCACAATCTCACCGACGACGACGACGAAAACAGAACGCACGACGTGTCGCGGCGCCCGCGCGAAAGATGATCGACAGACAACGCGCCGATCCCATGAACTTCACGATCTCGACCACCTCGCTCGCGACCAGCGCTTCGAGATCCGACCGCAGCTCCTCGTTCGCGTCCATCGAGGCCGCGGCGAGAGCGCATTCCATCGATCGGCCTTGTGTGGAAATTCAACTTTTGTGGCAAACTTTTTCAATTATTATTCAAAAACATACGGGGTGTGATCCTTGCTTCCCCTTTCGGAAAAAAAATCGAACGGAAACATATCAACGGACGATGAGCCTCGATGCCCTCCTCGCCGCCCAAGACTCGGCCGATGGGCTCGTGTTCGTCGAACAAAAAGTCGCCGAGCTCGCGATCGAGCCGCGCGAGTTCGCCCTGGCGGCACTGGACCCGTGTCTCCGCGAGGCTCGTCGCGCGGCAGCGAAGTCCGTTCCAGCGGAAACCCTCGAGCGTTTCGCCGCGGTCTACACGAACCCCGAGGCCGCCGTGAACGCCGTGCGGAACCACGTCAAGTGGTTGTGCGAACCGCGGGAGCCCGCGGCTACGACGGCGTTATGGGTCGGGGGTCGGTCGATGGACGGCGATGCCGTGATCGTCCTGGAGTCTGAGGAATGGCACCCTTGGGAATTCGGCGATACCAACGCCGAGTGCTCGAAGGCATGGTGCGACGCGGCCGCGCACTGCTTTGACGTCGCGTGTCGCGTGGCCGACGCGCCGCTCGGCAGCGGCAAGTTTGTTATTCTGGTACGAATGTCTGACAGACGATCGTTGCTCCGTCCCGTCGCTCTCCGATGCGTCTACGCAGTCGTGGGTCTCCTCGACCACTATCCCGGTCGCCTCGCCCGTGCCTACCTCTTGGGGGCTCCGCCCTTGTTTGCGACGGCCTGGGCCGTGATCCGCCACTGGCTCGACCAGGACACGTTAGACCGCACCGTCTTCGTGCCCCCAGACGATGTCCAGGCGACGATTCGGGCTTTCCCCCTCGGCAAACCCCCTCGCGATTTTTTCAAAGACCCCGAAAAATAAGCCCGCCTTCATCACCACCACGGCGGACATCGTGGTCCTTTATAAAAATTTTCTTGTGCCCCACATTTGATGAACCTAGGACATCTGGGTCTCCATCCACACCCGGAATGTTCGACCCAGCTCTCCGATCTCCGAAGCCCGGAGAAGAAGAAAGGAAAAGCGGGTTAGCAGCGAGCCCGTGCGCCGCGTCGCTTTATCCGTCTCTCTCTCTCGAGATGCCATGGTTTGGGTGGTCGTTCGCCTAAACTTGTGTTTGCACCACCTTTTAGTAGTACAACAAGTGCAGGCCAGTAAGTTCACCTACTCCCAATCTCTAAACCCCTCGTCCCAGTAAGTTTCATATAAGTTCACCTGGTCAGTAAGTTCTCACACCAACTCCTTCGAGCTCGTCGCTCTCGCCTCCGCCAATCTAAGCTGCTTCGATCTGCACGCGCCGCCAACCTTTGAGTGAGTTTACTCTAAAAACCCTTTGCTCTAAAACCCCAGTATGTTCACCTGGTCCCAGTTTCACCTGGTCACTCAGCTCACCTAGTCCCAATCTCCAACCCCAGTAAGTTCACCTGGTCCCAGTAAGTTCACCTACAGTGCGCGTGTAGACGCCGTGAGGGGGCTTATCGGTATTGCGCAGCACGTGTGGGGTAGGGTGGAGTCGTCGACCCAGATGAGTATATCCTCGGGGATGCCGATCGACAGAGAGCCACGTAGAGCTGGACGTGGCAGAAGACGGGCTTGGGAAAGAGGACGCCGACCTCGCGGGGCGTCTGGCCCTGGCTCTTGTTGATCGTTTGGCGTAGGCGGGCCTTAAGCGATACAGGTTGGAGGAGCCTCGGTGACAACGACACGATCGATCATGTATCTGGTACCGTTGCAGTGGCCGTGCGACGGGTCGAGGTTGCGAAGACATTAAGCTCGCGATCAAAGTCAGCATGCCGTTGGTTGTCAGGGAGTTGAAAACTCGACTGTAAAGAGCGAGGCGTCGGCTTCCGACCCAACCTAGTCGGCCGAAAAGAACTCCGACGCCTCGTCTTCGGGAAAAAAAGGCCGCGGTCATGCGCGCGTTGTCAGCATCGACAACATCGTTTCGACGGGGCGTGAGAATGGCGCGCTGAAAGAGCCGCCGCGGGTCGTGGAAACAGTCTGCGAGGTCGCCGTAGACGGCTTGGAGGATCACTGTCTGGCTCTCGGGCCTACCTGATCCTTACTCTCGCGCCTATCTGATCCTTACCCTACATCGAGGGACAAACGGACAGACAACCTGTGTCGCAATGAATTCCTCTCCGTTTTCGCCCAGCCCTTCCCGAGCAACGTCAAGGCACGCTCGGCGATGGACAAAATCGACAACCTTGAGACCTTGTTCCTTCGTGGAGCTCTTCCTGACTGGTATTACTTCATCACTACCACGGTAACCCTCATTCCGTTGGTAAAACGACGCGCCGCTGACGCTTAACCAACCACCTGACGTTCGACCTATCGGCATTGGCACCGTCCGCCGCCGTGCCACTGGACGGTGCCTTGTGCGTAGCCTCCACTCCGAGCTCTCTGAGGCACTGTACCCGATCAACGTTGCCGTCGGGGTCAAGGGCGGCCCCTCGCGCCTCGTCTTTGGCGTCCGCACCCACGCGGAGCAGTACCCCGACCAGGTCATCATCAAGCTGGACAAACGCAACGCCTTCAACGAGCTCAAGCGCCGAACCGTCGTGGACAAACTCGCAAACCACGCCAACGCTAAGCTGCGTGCCTTTGGCCACTTTATGTTCAAGCAATTGCGGCCGGCATCCTGGGTGGCCCTCCACGGCCCCACCGGCCTCGATCGTGCCCCCTTCGACTCTCAAGAAGGCGGCCAGCAAGGCGACCCCACCTATCCACCGGCGTACTGTCTGGCAACACATGACGCCGCTCAGGCCCTTGACACCCGCTTACGTTCATGTGCCGGCTACGCCCGATTTGGCATGGACGACGGCGTCATCTCTGGTTCCCCTCGTGAGGTTGTCGACGCCCTCCTGCAGTACGCCCGCGACATCCAAGCTAGCGGCGAGGAGCTCCGCCTCGACAAGTGCGAGGCGTTCTGTCCGGCACTTGGCATGGGGCTTCTCGACCACCCCGATGTTCACGACCACGTCCAAGTTGCGCCTGACGGCACGCGTACTCTTGCTGGTATCCCCGTTGTCGCCGACGGCCTCGTAATCTACGGTGTGCCCATCGGCTCCCCGGCCACGCCGGAGATGCCTATGTCGAAGCTACCTTGCAACGCGAGGTTGACGCTCAGGTGAGCTACATGAGCCGTATTCGCACCAAGCTCCAGAACGTCTCCCTCCACTGCATGTACTCGTTGGGCCGCTACTGCATCGCCCCGCGCATGGACTACATCGCGCAACACTGCTACCCCACCAATGCCTTGAGCGCGCTCCGCCGCTTCGACGTTGCCGCCCTCAGCTTCGTCGCCACAGCACTTGGCGCAGATCCGCGTCAGGTTTTTGACTCCAACGGCATCGTCCTCCAACGCCTCCGTCTTCCTGCTCGAAGTGGGGGTGGCGGCATTCGCTCCTGCGCCGACCTCAGCCCCGCCGCCTTTGTTGGCACGGCGGCCCAGGCCCTCCCACACCTCGTCGACCTTCGCGATCCTACGGGTGCCTTGGAGGTCCCTGGCTACCTCCCCCGCCTCGCCTCGGTCCTGGGTGCCACTTCTTTTCGCACAGGTAACGAGTTGCACCGTTGGCACCACCTCCTCGCATCCGGTTGCCGCCTGGGGCGGGCACTCGAGACTGCGTGGGACGGACTTCGGGATGATCTCCGTACCACGCTGGCTTCCCACGGCGGCGCTGGTTCCGGCGACCCCGCCAACGTTCATCTCGTCGACGGTCCTCTCTCCCACGAATTCGTCTCCATGGGCGTCCTCGTCGACCCCACCATCTCGACACCCGTGCTCATACCCCAACTCCAGCGTGCTCTAACCTCCCAGCGCGAGACAGCTCGGGCCACTGCACTCCAGCGCCTTGCGGCCACCCTTCCCATCACCGAAGCACTTCGAGTAGCGGCGTCCTCATGGGATCGCTTCTCGACCACGTTCATCAGCTCGTGGCCCAGCTCTGGCCTTCAAATCCCCAACCGCTGCTGGGCTGAGATGTGTGCCCAGTACTTTGGCTACCCCTCTCCAGCTTGTTTGGGCCTCGTGGGCACTCGCATTCTGGGCACTGACGTCGTTCTCGACGCTCACGGCAAGGTGCTTCTCACGCAGGCCAACCTTGTCAACCGCGGAGGAGCGCGGACCACCTGGCATGACGGCCAGCTCGACTGCGTCCACGGCAGCGTCAAAAAGGCCGGCATCCCAGCCCTGTCCGAGGTTTTCGGCATCTTTGCTGACGTCGTCGCCCCTACCATTCGCACGCGCCTCTACGGCCGGTACCGAGGCAATCTCGCCCGACGTCAAGTCGTCCCAGACATCCTCACCACGCTCGACAACAAGGAGCAACTCTACGACATCAAAACCCTCGCTTGGGGTTCGTTGTACACCGCCCACGCCCTCCATCCCTCCCACCCGTCGCCTGTCGATCGGCGCGCAGCGCAAGTCCACTCCGAATACCTCGCGCACGCCCGCGGCATCGACGCCATCATCCCCCAGCCGGGTACAGCACCACCGCCTGGCTTCTTGGGCCCAGTCGAACAGCGGCTACGTAGCTACGGCACCGTCGCCGGCCTCGTCTTTGGTGCCTTCGGTGAGGCCAGCGCGGCGTGCCACGCTCTCGCCCAAACATGCGCAGAGCGCATCGCTGCGCGAACCTGGGTGACAAGCGGCTGCGCCAACTTCACCGAGGCAAAGGCGGCCCAAACTCGCCGCATCTACCGTGAGTGGGGGATCGCCAACGCATTAGGCCGGGCTCGCTGTGCCCTCACCGCCCTCACCCATGTCGCCGCCTCGGGGAACCCCGCCCAGGCCGCCCGATCCCAGCAGGACGTCACCCTTCGTCGCACATACGTCCGGCGGCAGCATGCGTACGACCTACGGGCGGGGCCCGTCCTCTCTTCGCCTGCCCCACGCCTCGGCGATGACCCCGACTAGGTCCCGCGTACTTATCTCCGCCCGTCAAGCACATCCTTCATACCCCACAAACCCACCCACATCCTTCATGCTCCCCACACACACCCCCCCCTCTTAGCAGTCGACATTTAAAGACAGACAAACAGACAAACAAACAAACAGACAGAGTAAGTTCACCTGGTCCCAGTAAGTTCACCTACAGTGCGCGTGTAGACGCCGTGAGGGGGCTTATCGGTATTGCGCAGCACGTGTGGGGTAGGGTGGAGTCGTCGACCCAGATGAGTATATCCTCGGGGATGCCGATCGACAGAGAGCCACGTAGAGCTGGACGTGGCAGAAGACGGGCTTGGGAAAGAGGACGCCGACCTCGCGGGGCGTCTGGCCCTGGCTCTTGTTGATCGTTTGGCGTAGGCGGGCCTTAAGCGATACAGGTTGGAGGAGCCTCGGTGACAACGACACGATCGATCATGTATCTGGTACCGTTGCAGTGGCCGTGCGACGGGTCGAGGTTGCGAAGACATTAAGCTCGCGATCAAAGTCAGCATGCCGTTGGTTGTCAGGGAGTTGAAAACTCGACTGTAAAGAGCGAGGCGTCGGCTTCCGACCCAACCTAGTCGGCCGAAAAGAACTCCGACGCCTCGTCTTCGGGAAAAAAAGGCCGCGGTCATGCGCGCGTTGTCAGCATCGACAACATCGTTTCGACGGGGCGTGAGAATGGCGCGCTGAAAGAGCCGCCGCGGGTCGTGGAAACAGTCTGCGAGGTCGCCGTAGACGGCTTGGAGGATCACTGTCTGGCTCTCGGGCCTACCTGATCCTTACTCTCGCGCCTATCTGATCCTTACCCTACATCGAGGGACAAACGGACAGACAACCTGTGTCGCAATGAATTCCTCTCCGTTTTCGCCCAGCCCTTCCCGAGCAACGTCAAGGCACGCTCGGCGATGGACAAAATCGACAACCTTGAGACCTTGTTCCTTCGTGGAGCTCTTCCTGACTGGTATTACTTCATCACTACCACGGTAACCCTCATTCCGTTGGTAAAACGACGCGCCGCTGACGCTTAACCAACCACCTGACGTTCGACCTATCGGCATTGGCACCGTCCGCCGCCGTGCCACTGGACGGTGCCTTGTGCGTAGCCTCCACTCCGAGCTCTCTGAGGCACTGTACCCGATCAACGTTGCCGTCGGGGTCAAGGGCGGCCCCTCGCGCCTCGTCTTTGGCGTCCGCACCCACGCGGAGCAGTACCCCGACCAGGTCATCATCAAGCTGGACAAACGCAACGCCTTCAACGAGCTCAAGCGCCGAACCGTCGTGGACAAACTCGCAAACCACGCCAACGCTAAGCTGCGTGCCTTTGGCCACTTTATGTTCAAGCAATTGCGGCCGGCATCCTGGGTGGCCCTCCACGGCCCCACCGGCCTCGATCGTGCCCCCTTCGACTCTCAAGAAGGCGGCCAGCAAGGCGACCCCACCTATCCACCGGCGTACTGTCTGGCAACACATGACGCCGCTCAGGCCCTTGACACCCGCTTACGTTCATGTGCCGGCTACGCCCGATTTGGCATGGACGACGGCGTCATCTCTGGTTCCCCTCGTGAGGTTGTCGACGCCCTCCTGCAGTACGCCCGCGACATCCAAGCTAGCGGCGAGGAGCTCCGCCTCGACAAGTGCGAGGCGTTCTGTCCGGCACTTGGCATGGGGCTTCTCGACCACCCCGATGTTCACGACCACGTCCAAGTTGCGCCTGACGGCACGCGTACTCTTGCTGGTATCCCCGTTGTCGCCGACGGCCTCGTAATCTACGGTGTGCCCATCGGCTCCCCCCGGCCACGCCGGAGATGCCTATGTCGAAGCTACCTTGCAACGCGAGGTTGACGCTCAGGTGAGCTACATGAGCCGTATTCGCACCAAGCTCCAGAACGTCTCCCTCCACTGCATGTACTCGTTGGGCCGCTACTGCATCGCCCCGCGCATGGACTACATCGCGCAACACTGCTACCCCACCAATGCCTTGAGCGCGCTCCGCCGCTTCGACGTTGCCGCCCTCAGCTTCGTCGCCACAGCACTTGGCGCAGATCCGCGTCAGGTTTTTGACTCCAACGGCATCGTCCTCCAACGCCTCCGTCTTCCTGCTCGAAGTGGGGGTGGCGGCATTCGCTCCTGCGCCGACCTCAGCCCCGCCGCCTTTGTTGGCACGGCGGCCCAGGCCCTCCCACACCTCGTCGACCTTCGCGATCCTACGGGTGCCTTGGAGGTCCCTGGCTACCTCCCCCGCCTCGCCTCGGTCCTGGGTGCCACTTCTTTTCGCACAGGTAACGAGTTGCACCGTTGGCACCACCTCCTCGCATCCGGTTGCCGCCTGGGGCGGGCACTCGAGACTGCGTGGGACGGACTTCGGGATGATCTCCGTACCACGCTGGCTTCCCACGGCGGCGCTGGTTCCGGCGACCCCGCCAACGTTCATCTCGTCGACGGTCCTCTCTCCCACGAATTCGTCTCCATGGGCGTCCTCGTCGACCCCACCATCTCGACACCCGTGCTCATACCCCAACTCCAGCGTGCTCTAACCTCCCAGCGCGAGACAGCTCGGGCCACTGCACTCCAGCGCCTTGCGGCCACCCTTCCCATCACCGAAGCACTTCGAGTAGCGGCGTCCTCATGGGATCGCTTCTCGACCACGTTCATCAGCTCGTGGCCCAGCTCTGGCCTTCAAATCCCCAACCGCTGCTGGGCTGAGATGTGTGCCCAGTACTTTGGCTACCCCTCTCCAGCTTGTTTGGGCCTCGTGGGCACTCGCATTCTGGGCACTGACGTCGTTCTCGACGCTCACGGCAAGGTGCTTCTCACGCAGGCCAACCTTGTCAACCGCGGAGGAGCGCGGACCACCTGGCATGACGGCCAGCTCGACTGCGTCCACGGCAGCGTCAAAAAAGGCCGGCATCCCAGCCCTGTCCGAGGTTTTCGGCATCTTTGCTGACGTCGTCGCCCCTACCATTCGCACGCGCCTCTACGGCCGGTACCGAGGCAATCTCGCCCGACGTCAAGTCGTCCCAGACATCCTCACCACGCTCGACAACAAGGAGCAACTCTACGACATCAAAACCCTCGCTTGGGGTTCGTTGTACACCGCCCACGCCCTCCATCCCTCCCACCCGTCGCCTGTCGATCGGCGCGCAGCGCAAGTCCACTCCGAATACCTCGCGCACGCCCGCGGCATCGACGCCATCATCCCCCAGCCGGGTACAGCACCACCGCCTGGCTTCTTGGGCCCAGTCGAACAGCGGCTACGTAGCTACGGCACCGTCGCCGGCCTCGTCTTTGGTGCCTTCGGTGAGGCCAGCGCGGCGTGCCACGCTCTCGCCCAAACATGCGCAGAGCGCATCGCTGCGCGAACCTGGGTGACAAGCGGCTGCGCCAACTTCACCGAGGCAAAGGCGGCCCAAACTCGCCGCATCTACCGTGAGTGGGGGATCGCCAACGCATTAGGCCGGGCTCGCTGTGCCCTCACCGCCCTCACCCATGTCGCCGCCTCGGGGAACCCCGCCCAGGCCGCCCGATCCCAGCAGGACGTCACCCTTCGTCGCACATACGTCCGGCGGCAGCATGCGTACGACCTACGGGCGGGGCCCGTCCTCTCTTCGCCTGCCCCACGCCTCGGCGATGACCCCGACTAGGTCCCGCGTACTTATCTCCGCCCGTCAAGCACATCCTTCATACCCCACAAACCCACCCACATCCTTCATGCTCCCCACACACACCCCCCCCTCTTAGCAGTCGACATTTAAAGACAGACAAACAGACAAACAAACAAACAGACAGAGTAAGTTCACCTGGTCCCAGTAAGTTCACCTACAGTGCGCGTGTAGACGCCGTGAGGGGGCTTATCGGTATTGCGCAGCACGTGTGGGGTAGGGTGGAGTCGTCGACCCAGATGAGTATATCCTCGGGGATGCCGATCGACAGAGAGCCACGTAGAGCTGGACGTGGCAGAAGACGGGCTTGGGAAAGAGGACGCCGACCTCGCGGGGCGTCTGGCCCTGGCTCTTGTTGATCGTTTGGCGTAGGCGGGCCTTAAGCGATACAGGTTGGAGGAGCCTCGGTGACAACGACACGATCGATCATGTATCTGGTACCGTTGCAGTGGCCGTGCGACGGGTCGAGGTTGCGAAGACATTAAGCTCGCGATCAAAGTCAGCATGCCGTTGGTTGTCAGGGAGTTGAAAACTCTTACTGTAAAGAGCGAGGCGTCGGCTTCCGACCCAACCTAGTCGGCCGAAAAGAACTCCGACGCCTCGTCTTCGGGAAAAAAAGGCCGCGGTCATGCGCGCGTTGTCAGCATCGACAACATCGTTTCGACGGGGCGTGAGAATGGCGCGCTGAAAGAGCCGCCGCGGGTCGTGGAAATAGTCTGCGAGGTCGCCGTAGACGGCTTGGAGGATCACTGTCTGGCTCTCGCGCCTACCTGATCCTTACTCTCGCGCCTATCTGATCCTTACCCTAAATCGAGGGACAGACAAACAGACAAACAAACAAACAGACAAACAGACAAACATCTGTCGATTAGTAGTTAGGACACAAGGGGCGAAGTGGTTGGGGGATTTTTGATTGCCCCCCATTAGAGAGAGAACTCATGATGGATGGTCGGCCATGTACATTAAGACGGGTGGTACGGCGGCGGCAAAAAGAAGTATGTTGTTGTAAACACGCTTGATTGATTGATTGATTGATTGATTTCAACCACTATTCTTCGTCTAATACATTAATGGTTGGCATAGAAAGGACAGGAACCCATCCTTCATTGACCTCGGCTCAAGCAGCGCATGCTTTGTTTGCTTGTGGTCCACCACATACATTAAGGGGTGATTATAGAAAGACAAAGTAGGGTCGACATGCTATGCTCGTGCTGTGTTCGGGAGGCTCCGACACCCGCGCGACGGCTCCCTCAGGCACGGCCGCCGCCCGACCCGGCGACCAGGAGGAGAAGACGCACGCGGCGGCGGCCGCAGCTAGAAGCACAACCACCACCGCCTCGAGAGCTCAAAGGGGTACACGTGATTGCCGTCGTGACGCTGGCGGGGTTGGCGTTCGGAATGTGTAACGCGTGGTGGGTGCTGCTGCCGGCGGTCGACGGCGCGGGCGCGAACCTCGGGATGAGCCGGCGTCGTCTGGCCGTCGCGTCCTCGCTAACGTTCGCGAGCTATGGCGCATCGTCGCCCGCGTGGGGTCTCGCGTCCGACAGCGTAGGACGTCGTCCGACCCTCGTCTCGGCCCTCGCTGCCGGTAGTGTCGCCTGCGTGCTCCAAGCGCTTGCAAGAGACGCGCGCGACTACGCGGCAGCGCGCGCGGGCGTCGGCGTCGCCCTCGGCGGCGTCGTCGGGATCTCGGTGCCGTACCTGCTCGAGCTCGTGCCCGCACCTTACCGCGGCTTGTCGAACAAAATCTCGCACTCATCGTACGTCCTCGCCACGGCCCTTCTAGCCCTCGCGTCTACCGTCTATACCTGGCGCGAGTTGAGCGCCGCGGCTGCCGCGGCCGGAGCCGTCGCGGCTTTTTTGACGAGATTAGCCATTCCCGAATCCCCGCTCCTCGAGGCGCGACCCCCCGCGGCCGCCAAGGTACCGAGAGGCACCTTCCGGACGAAACAAACCGTGGCCCTCGTGGCGTGTTGGTGCACCGCATCCATTCTCTACTTCGCTTCGAGTTACGCCGACGCGATTATCCTCGCTATCGCCGAGATACCCGCGTACGCCGGGACCTCGCTCGTTGTGGCGCGCCTCGGCCGTCGCGGCGCCCAGGTTGCCTACTTTTCCGCGGCGGCATCGGCCTACGCGGCCCTCTTAACGCCGCGGCGCCCATCGCACCGTTTCGCCGCGTCGCTCGTCGCGCGCTTCGCCACTTCCGGCGCGTTTGCCGTCCTCTGGCAGATCACTGTTGAGACCTACCCCGCGGCCCGCGCCGCCGCGCTCGGTTTGTGCGGGACCCTTTCGAAGACGGCGGCGGCCGCCGCGCCCTTGCTCGCGCTCCTCGACCCGCGCACCTATGCTGCCCTCGCCCTCGCCGCCGCGCTCCTGGCGGCCCTCCTGACGCTCGCTTACCTCGACGAGGGTCCGCCACCGCCAGCAAGAAGAAGAACCACGCCCTACATCATCATAACATAATCCTGCGGAAGACTTCTTCTTCTTCTTCTTCTTGACGCGTACTAGTCGCCGTCGTCGAAATGGAGGTTGGTCCGAGCGCGGCTGTGGAGGGTGTCGGCCGAGTGGAAGAGCCCGTCCTCGTAGTCCCCTCCTCGTGCTGTGTTGTCACCCTACTAGAACAACGAAAAAATCAAAATGTGTTGTTTGTTTAGGCAACCGACGCACCCCGAAAAACATGCCGCGAACGTCGTCGGCGGCGGCGTTGTACTTGGCCGCGAGCGTACGGGGCCTGAGCGCCATGTGCGAGAGCACCAGAAAGAGCGCGAGCGCGAACATCAAGAGGAGCCAAAGGAGCGCCCCCGAAAGGGCAAGCATTAGCGCGGACGCGATGCCCGCCGCGGCCGCCCTCGTCCTCTTCGTCAACGGCACAACCATGTCCCCGATCGCAAGCGAGGTCCTCTTGAACAAAAAAATCGCAAAGGCGCTCGCGAGGCTCATGAGGACCGCGAGGAGCGCCCTCGGGCTCGCGACAACCGCGAAACCCATCAGGACGCACACGATCTGACAGTAGTTTGCGCGATAGTGCAGCAGATTTGTAGACATCCGACGCTCGAGGTCTGTCTTGAGGGGCGGCTTGAACACCTCGAAAAACTCCGTCCACGGCCTCGCGCCCTGCAGCGTCACCCCCGCCTGCTGCCAGAGGGCGCTGACTTCCTCCGAGACGTCGTGCATGGGGTAAGTGTGTCTTCCATACAATGAGGGTAAGAGTCTCGCGAGTCTCGCAAGAACGACCCCCCACCAACACACGTGGCGTGTGGAAAAGTGCTTTTCGTTGGTTGGTCGGTTGGTTGGTTGTTAGAACGACGCAAACTAGCAGCGGCAGAGGTCGGTGTGGCGGCCATAGACGAACTCGAGAAGAGTCTTGAGCCTTAGGCGCGTGTAGGCGGCGTCGCAGTCGTTAACGCCGTAGGCGATGGTGACCTCGTTGGCCAGGTCGAACGTCAGGCCCGCCGCATCGAGCGTCATGCTCGAGAGAAACTGGATAGTGTCGCACCGCGAGGGGTCCATCGGAGACGGAAAGCAGAACGGGGGACTCATCGCGCACTGGCGGTAGGGCTCCGTCTTGTTGAAGACGACAAAGTAGGAGATGTAGGTGTTACCATAGGGCGTGGCGCCGTGGACGCCGCGGCGGTAGGAGGGCATCGTCGTGTCGAGGTGGACATGACTCGGCGCAACGACGAGACCCGGGCACAGATTCTCGAGACTGACCTGGAGCCCGTTGTTGTGGAGCACGCCGTTGTCGCGGTTCTTGGTGTCGAGGCCCGTCGTGAGCGGGAAGGAGGCCCGTTCGTGGCGCTCGGGCGCGGGCAACCCCTTCTCACGTCGACGTAGTCGCGCGAGAGCCAGTAGACGATGTGGAACGGGTCGTCGCTGCCGCCGTCCCACAACACCCCAAAGTTGCGACCGGCGCGCAACACCGGCTCCCCAACAACGTCGCGATGCTTAAAGGTCTCGAGAGACCCAACCACTTTCCCGTCTTCGACGCGGAGCCACAGCCAATCGATGTCGAACTCGGCGCGCGGCTTGTAACGCATCGACGTTACCAATATCCGTTGTCCGTATGCTCGCGCCCACTTGAGCCGCACGTCCTCGGCATGAAAATCAAAGGGTCGCCCGTCCTCGCCAATCACCGCAGCGAGCGGCGCGAGCCATCTGTCGAGGATGACGAGCGTCGACGAAGACCGACGTACCAAAGGCTTCTCCGAGCGAAGAAGAACCCTTCGGCGCCGCATCGCTTGATTTCCCAGATACATGCAAAGGTTCTTGCTCCGACGAGTCGCGGCGGCGTACCACGGCGTCCGCGTCTCGTTGCGCTTTTTGATCAGGTGTGTCGCTATCTCCACCCGAACGCTGTTGGAAAGTTGGACGAGCGAAGGGTTGAACCCATCGATTGGAAAGTGTCTCGTCCGGCCGGGCCACATCACGGCGCCCACGTCGACGGGCCGGAACGACGCGTTCTCTACGTATCGGTGCAGCTCGGCCGAATGCAACGCCTCCACGGCACGCAACACCACCACCCATCCTGCAATCATGTCCTATGTGAAAAAAAAAACGATTCCTAAGTTCTTAACTTGTAAGATTCTTTTTTACAACCCTTTTTTAATAATGTCGTCACGACCTCAATGATATATTCGTAATTTGGGTTCCGAGAACTTGCACACAAGTTTTCGTATAACAACAAAGTCTCAAAGAGGAATCGCCGAAAACCCATGGCCTGACTTTTTCTGGTGCTGTTCTGCCACCGGCGTGTGCCCTGCGTACATCTCCTTCTTCTTGTTCTTCGCCGGGTGCAGGAACCGGCCGCAACTCGAAAGAAGCGCGTTCCTCGCTCTATGGCTCAAAGCGTTTTTTTTGGCACGCCGGACCACCACCAAGCCGAATGCGGCATTTCGCGCAGCGCTTCGAGCCTGCGCTGCGCAATTTCGTCTGCCATCGTCGTCCATATGTGGGACGTCCTAGGCTCAGTCTCGGAATCAAACTCCACGTGATGCATACATATCCCCTTGCTTGGCTGCGTGCACGAGAGAACGTCGTACACTAGCAGCGCAAAGATGGGCAGCTCGTTTCGAAGGCTTATCTTTCACCAGCCGAGTTGGGTTTGGCGCGTCTGAGGGGGCTCTGGCCGAGCTGCGACGAAGCCCCGGGTAGCTTGGTTCAACTAGGACGACGGTGGTGTGGTAAGGCGCGGAAGTGAATCGAGACAGCGCGGTGCGAGCGCCGGAACGGCTTGCTCAGCGGTGTGTTGCGATGCTCCTGAGGGGCTCGGTGCCGTGGCCATGGTACCAAACGCCGTCGGCCGTCGCATCGGTGACTACCCACTACGAACCGAGCCCGTAGGTAGTTCCGATAGTCGTGCTTAAGAACTCACGGTGAGATACGTCGAAGCAGGCTTTCCTCCAGAAGGAAGACCTAGCTCCTGTTGTTTGCTCTTGTGAAGTCTCTTTTCTTCTTTCTTTCTCTTCCTCTAAGCGATGATAGTCCATTCTGGCTCTCTGAGCAGCCTGGCCAATTCTCTAGCCATAAGAATATTTTGCTCCTATTCTTCGCGCTCTTTTCCCACGTAGTCAGTCGACAACATCACTCATCTAAGTCCTTTGCTTATGCTTCCTCTGCGATCCTCAATTTTGGCCCATTGAGCAGCCTTTCGAGTTTCTTGCCATATAATATTAATAGGAACAAAGTCTTCTTTGCGATCCTCCCTCCCATTCGAACTTTGGGAACCACCCCCCAGAGAAAGTAACCAGCCAGGCTTCCAGAAAAAGGCGGGGTCGGCGAGCACGCCCGCGGAACGTCGGGCAGCGTGAAAAGAATAACGTTGGGAATTCTTTCGAAGGACACAGGTAATCAATCTCCAAGACGTCCCGCGGTAGTCATGCAAAACAACTAAGCGCCTCGCTCATCGTACCAAGTTCGGGTGACGAACAGGGATCAATCACCGTATTCAATTATTCCGAGGCGCCAAAGACTAGCAGCAAAAACCACGTCCTTCGAACTCGTCGAATCTGACGATCTCCAAAGGCGTCGACGACATCCAGGCTCATCGTGTCGGTGCTTGTAGCGCTCGAGATACCTGAACGGCTCTTTAAAACGCGTGCCGCCGGCCATCGAGACGACGACGACGACGCGGCCGCCGACGGCTGCGGCGAAGGTTACGTTTTTTGAACCATAGCCACGCAGACGTCTCAAGCCAGCAAGCTGCGCTTGTCACGCGGTCGAGGAGCGAAAGTATCAGAGAATTGCAGCAGCAAGGCTATTCTCCACCGCCGCCGCCGCCGCGATATATCCGTGCGCGCGGACAAGCGTTGTGGAGCAGTTGTTCTCGACCTCGCGTCACCGGCAAGAGCGTGCGAACCCAATCGTCGAGCAGCCTTGCCAACACGACAGTTGAGGCAATCCAGACGGTTGGCACTTGGGGCTCCTGGAGAAGATCCCGTTTTTCGAAGGGATCCGACGAAATGTTGAAGAGCTCGGCGCGGCGCAGCACGGCGCGGGACGAGCCGTCCGAGTCGGGCCCGAAGTCACCCAGGAATTTAAGGCCCGAGTCGCGGTCCAAGGCCGCGAACCGCGGTGCCTTGACGTGGCACGAGCCCGCCATCTGATAAGCCCATTCCCAGAAAAGTACGTCGCGCGACGGGTCGGCGGATGTCGCGAGCCCGCGCAAGGGTCGCCCGACTTGCCGCTCCTCGTCTCTCCGCTCGTTCCAGAAGTCAGCGACGCCAGCGACGACGGCGAACGTCGGAATCCAGTCGATACCAAGGACCGTGTCAGCAGCGATTCTTTTGTCTAAAGGAGACCAGCTGATCACACACGGCACGCGCACGCCGCCTTCGTACAAGCTGCGCTTGAACCCGCGAAATTTGTCGGCGGAACCAACCTGCGACCACCGTCCTGTTCTGGTAAAATGCCTGCCAGGTATCGCGATCTCTGGTCCGTTGTCCGATGTCACGATGATAAAGGTCCTGTCTGTGAGCTGCCGCGAGTCGAGCACGGCCAGAAGGTCGCCGACCATCGCGTCGAACGAGTAGACGCTCCCTCGGTAGACGCGCTCGACGCAGAGCTCGGTGATTCGATAGTCGTTATTGGGGTCCTCCAAGAAGCGCTGCGTGCTGGACATGGTCCATTTAAAGCCGTCGGCCCAGAATCTATTTAAATCGCACTCCTTGGGGCCGACGGCTTCCATATGCTCGCGGCGCGGGTTGAGGGGCGCGTGCGGTAGCAGCGGGTTGATGCTCACGAAGAAGGGCGATTGATGCTCGAAGATGTTCGCGGCGTCGGCAACCATCGCCTCGTTCATGGCGTGCTTGTCTTCCCACATCCACCGAAACCACGTCTCGGCACCGTAGCCCGTCCACTCGAGCGATTCCATATCGGCGTTGCAAGCCCGCACCAAGTCCCAGCCGTAGGCGGCGGGGGACGGCAGGTTGCTGCAGCCGACGTGCCACTTGCCCAAATGCGCGTTGTAATATCCCGCTCGTTTCAGCACGTGTGCCATGCCGGTCCATGTCTCGTTCAGTCGCTCGACGACGTCGTTCGAGACGTGGCGCCTCACGCCTCGGGGATCGACGTAGATTTCGGTCTGTGTCGGGTCGCATTCGGCGATGTTGGGAAAGCCGGCAACGGATGCCTCCATTCCCACCATGAACGCGGCGCGCGACGGCGAACAAACGGGGGACATTACTCTATAATTCGCTAGCAGCAAGCCCCTTCGCGCCAGGCCGTCAATGTTCGGCGTATCGTCCGCCCGAAAGCTGTTGTACGCGCCCACATCCCCGATCCCGAGGTCGTCGGCCTGGATGAACAAAATTGACGGGTGCTCGATTGCGACAGCGCTCTTCCACACCAAGACCACGATTATTTCGCGCCCCCTCATCGTCGTCGCAGGCGAAAGATTCTATTCTTTTTTTCTACGTACGTTTTCAAACGAGGACATCATCATCATTGGATACAAAACGTCGCACAGATGAATGAGGTGGCACTAAAAGTTTCAGGGAGCGGCAGCGCTGTCCCTTATGTATATCAACCGTGTCGGTGGTAGACCACTCGGCGAGGACGACCGTCCGCGACCACCACCCTCGCCTCGTCGCTGTAATTGATTAAGAATCCAGAGGCACTATAGTAGTAGGTTGTTGACTGCTGCCACTCGCGCCGCCGCCGCCGCCCAGAGGAAAGAACTAATAATCAAGATTTAAAAAAAATTAAAGGACGGCACACACCTACTATATACAGGATGGATCTGCGGCGGCGGCCCCGCCCGCCGGCACAACAACCAGGTAAAAGATGAAGAAGAAGAAGAAGAATACGAACGTCGGTTTTCGATTGACTTGAATCGGGGAGATCAGCAGCCGACATCGTCTCTTGAGAGACTCACTCCTCTTCTTCCTCGCGCGCGGCGGCGGCGGCGGCAGGGGTAACGACGACGAGGGATCGCGGGCTTCGTCCGTGCTGCTCACGCTCGTCGGGTGGCTGTCCATGACGTCGTCGTCGTCGTCGTCGAAGGCAGCAGTTGGGGGCAAGCCCCCGTCGTCGTCGTCGTCGTCGACGACGACCTTAAAGCGGGGCACTTTGTCGAAGACTTTTGGGGTTTGAGGCGGCAGACGTGGACTTGGTGGCGCTTCTTGGCGAGCATAGTGACGAAGACGACC
>JAQMWT010000560.1:17500-59643 GCA_029834535.1 Chrysophaeum taylorii | reverse complement strand
CGAAAGAACAGAATGTAGAGGTCCGTTAATGTGTCGGGACACACTGACTGACATTTCCCAATTAATTATTGTGGATTAATTATTGTGGATTAATTATTGTGGATTAATTATTGTGGATTAATTATTGTGGATTAATTATTGTGGATTAATTATTGTGGAAGAGGGGATTCGGGAGGGTAAAGGGTAAGGGTCAAGGTTGATATCACTGAACTCCAAGTCTACAGCAAGTTTAGAGTTTTCGTATTTATGGCCATCCCCAGACGACGATACCCCGATATCAACATCACACTATGATTATCCGCATATTACTTTAGACGCTCATAGCTTAGCTTCAGCTGTCCCACGCTCCACTCAGGACGACAGCTTCGACACATATGTGACAGGCAATGCTGGTTCTCTCATCTTCGAGGAACAGCTCCGCGTTACTCGCTATCGCTACGACGATTACCTTGCCATGTCAAAACCGATTTGGTTAAATGGTCGTATCTCTTCATGGGATAACGCTGCCGCTCAGTCACATCGTCGCACCCTTACTAACCCAACTTTAGTCACAATAGAATCTCATCCCTATGGCCACTCTCACTATTCGCCTTTCGATCAATCACTGGTCTGCTACACGAATCACGACTGCCCGACCCATGATCCCTACTATTGTTATCAGTTAGACCATCCGCTCTACTACGAGGATCCCACAGTCACTTAGGATTTATCCACCCGCACGCACAGTCGTCATATGTCACGGAACACCCACGACTTAATGTGTGCGACTCTCGACTTTAACTATGACACTGTTACACTCGCTTATTCTTCACGATATTGTCATTACATCCTTCTTTCATCAGTCACTGAGCAAGAAGATGATCTGATCTCTCGTACAGAATTCGCCATATTTCGCCATTAGCTCACCTAGCATCTTCTTCCACGTTTCCTCTTCTTCACGATCGATGCTTTTTCCCTTTTTCGATTATGCGCCTCTTTTTGCATTATCCTTTTCATTTTGTTTTCCCTTTTTAACCTATTCCAACTTTGCGCTCTTTCTCCTTTCTCACTCACACTCACCTGCTACTCCGCTCTATCTCTCTCGTGCACTTCGCACACTTCTCATTCAACGCCTCCCCACAACTCAACGTCTATTTGTCTCTGGCCAGACATTTGTCTTGTTTGTTCCTGATTTCGCTCATCACCGAGTTCAATCTACGAGGGCGTAGAGATACAAAGTTCCATTTAGGGTATGTACCCCCCCCTCTCTATCACACTCACACCCAACAAGCAATAAATCGCTGTGTCGAACACCGTGCCGCTCTTTGTGTCGTAAGAGGACAGGACAAACAGGGTGGCACTACCACTGCCATCGTTCTCTACCAGGGGCACAGTGTTTTTTTCTGTTCTCTAGTGTGAGTGTGATAGAGGGGGAGGGGTACTAACCCTAAATCAAATTTTCTATCTCCAATTGTCCGGGAAACCTACATTTGGGATTTTGCAGCATTGTAGGCTCAACGTCGATTAACCAAACGCGGCATGTATTGTTAGATTTAGAAGCAGGTTTGGGGGGAGTGTTAGGGGATACTGTGAATGACTTCATTCATCCCGTGACCCAAACTTCAGTGCCCCTAACCCTAGACTAGTGACCCTAGCCCTTCTTTTCCTAGTCTCCTACTACCATTAGCGACTCGGATGTCTAACGCCGTGTTCCTCCCGGGCTCCCTCTAGGTCATTCACTCTCTGGAGTGACTGAGTTTTGGTACTTCAAGGTTGTGGGACCCAGGCGCACTGCTGGGACTACTCCGTGACAAAACGGACGCATAGAACTGCGCTCTCAGCCCGACGGCGTCGTCGACGCACTGCCCGGGGGAAGTTCAAACCATGCCGAAGAAGTCCACCAAGGACGACCTGACGTCCCTCCAAGCGTCTATGGTCACACAAGATACCCTCGAGGCCAAGCTCAAGGAGTCCAACGCTGCCCTCGATGACAAACTCGATGCCAAGCTCGCCGTCCACGCGGCTCAACTCGACGCCAAGTTCGACGCCAAGCTCAAGGACCTTAAAAGCGACATTAAAAGCGACATCGAGGACATTAAAGGCGACATTAAAAGCGACATCGACAAGGTGCTCCAAGCGATCCAGTCGACCCGTCCCGACTCTGCACCATAAGCCGCGCTCCGTGCAGACGTCTCGGCACCGCCCGCACCGTCAAGCGAAGAGCCATCTGTGGTGCGCGCTGCTGCTCTTTCCACGCCAGAAGTACCCGGCGACGTGAAAGCTGCCGTCGAACCCCTCCGGGCGGATACCTCTCCAGCTGCTGCTGACGGCACCGTCGAAGCGCCGGCCGACCCCGCTGCACAGCCGCCCATCGAAGTCGCGGACCCTTCCCCGCACTCGCGTGTCGCTGCTTTGCCGCCTTTGTCTGATGTCTCTCACGAGGAAGCCAAGCACGCTCCCGATCCAGCTCCGCGGCCCTCCCCGGTGCTGCCGCCTCCGGATCCACCTCCGGCTGCGATGCCACCTGCTGCGCCGCTTCGCCCGGATCCAGATCCTCCGCCGCACAAGTGGTTGCCTCGAGATTCGAGATCCGCTGCCTCGACGTACGCTGGGAGCAGACCTGATACGTGTTCATTCAACCCGATGGATTGCAGTACGCTTCGGAAATTCTGTCGCGATAATTCCTGGGACTCCACCCTCCGCTTCGAGCACAACTGGGAACAATTGCTAAACCAGCTCCCGCATCGCTGCCTCAATCAGCTTCTGTTTGAGACGTACCACGCGTATGAGCGCCAATCGCAGGAGGTAGACGCCAGGCTGTTCTCCTTCACGCTCAGGTACACCCAAGACCACCCCGAACCCGCAGACCTCGCTGACATCACCTCCAACGACTGTCCGGAGGTCATACATGGCGGTCGTGTCTTCCGCCTTTGGCCAAGTTTTTAAAAATGGAGTCCCTCGAACCAGCTCAGCGCCTCACTGAAGCCCAGATCGTCCAGCACATCGACACCGTCATCCTCAACACCCACTACCCCCCCAACATTATCGAAGATCCGCACGCTCACCCATGGCATCGCTCCATCGCTCGCATGTACCAGGAGCTCACGTGCCCGGGTACATACCACGATCTTCAGTTCGTGCGGGGCGGGTCCGTCTCCCGGATCTACGACACGCTCCTTACGCTGTCTCGTCGGACCAATCACGCGATCCCAACCGCACCTCACCCCGACCTCAAGTCTCGCACTCTCGCGGATTATTCGGATCGTGCCTCCGTCGCGCCGTATCAGGCGCATCTTACGTTCGGGGAACCGGAGTCTCCCTCGGATGGTTCAGCCAGTGATCACGCTGACGACCACGAGGCGCACCCCGCCATCCTAGCTGAAGATGAGGAAGAAGCCCAGATCAGCGATTTCCTGCAGGATGCCTTGGCGACTCTCGTTGATGACGGGTCTGACCACGAGATGCATTACGGGAACGCCAAGCATCAACGCAAGCCGACTCGTCGTCCCCATCGCGGCTCCGACAAGCCCCGGTCCACGTCTACGTTCGACAATCGGGTCATCCCTGGCTTGACCCCTCGTCGTCCCCCAAAACGACCGCCCGACGCTCCGCATGTCCGCAAGCAGCTTCTCCACCCGTATCTGCGTCACGACCAACCCAGCAAACCCGAAGACCCACCACGCACCCCGGGTGCCCTTCGGCCTCGCGCCAAACCCCCGGAGCGGTTTTCCCACAAACACCGTCGTATCCGTGGTGGCGCCCCATCCGATCTCGCGCCGCAAACCCCGCACTCGAGCAGCCTTCCGTCCGACGTTGTTTCCAAAATCTTACGGAAAGCCCAGAAAGTCTCGGCCCTCCTCAAGAAACCCCAGAGCGATCGTCGCGATCAACTCATCGAGACCATCCTCCAAGAAGTCCGAACTCTTGCGGGTGGCAGCAAAGAAAAAGTCAAAACGGCCGTGTCCTACCTCCTCCAATTTACCCGCGACCTCGACGAAGACTCGCTCGACACGGAGGCCGCCGTCGATGCCTTTATTGCCGCCGAAGAGCCGGATGACGATATCGACGGAGCTGACGACCCGTCAAACCCCTGAGCACTGCGCGGGCGGCTCGTACACGCAGTGTGCTCTTCTCACGAGCCCACACCTTTTTAGCTTCTCCTCCCGTAGACGCCTCTCCCGCTGCCAGTAGTTCTTCCCCGCAGCTCCCTTCCTCCTCCTCCCTAGGTTCCCCTACTAGCTCTCTCCTGTACTCCTTCACCACTCCCCATCCCCTCGAAATGTCCCTCAACGACATACCCTTTTCATGCTTCTCCTCATCCTCCGCCGACCCTGTGTCGCTTAAGCATGACCACGCTCCCAAGCCAAAGCTCGTCGCCATTTCGGATACGGGTGCCACTTTCAACTTCGGCCACTCGTCGTCACCTCTCGTCATCGAGGGGTCCCACGTCGACGTTACCCCTGTCAAGATCTCACAGGGCTCCACGTCGGTCATGGCCACCAAGATTGCACTTTCCTTACTCGTGGTTGCAGACGCTCGCAATCCCGACACAGGCCTTGTGTACCTCGCGCCGGTCCTCCTGTTGGATGACTTTCGAGAGGATCTCTTTCTCCTCTCCTCGGCAGTTGGTCACGTGTTCAACGTGATCATTTTCGACGCGCCCCTTCCGCACATTCCATACGGGACCCACAAGTCGCCCGGACTTGCCGCTCTCCCGCTGGACTATCGCGAAATAGACGCCGCCGCCGCTGTCTTCACGTGTGAGAAAACGTTCAACGGGCTCATCCAGCTCCCCTTGCGCCACTCTCACGAGTTTAAGACCCTGCGGTCCCTCATCACGCACGACACCTTTTCGCTGTCTCGTGATCTCGGCCACATTCAAGCCGTCGACCCCAATCTGCGCAAACTGGCCCGCTCGGACCTACCCGCCGTTTTACTGACGCAACAGTCATCGGACGCGCCGCACATGATGCTCTCCATGTCGGCCTCCGGCGAGTTTCGCGGCACGCCTCAGCCCCGCACCCTCGCGCTCGTGTGCACCGGTGTCTCGACTGAAGGCTCTTCTCTGTTCCGCAACAACCGCATCTTCGCCGCCAACTTCCGCGTTGTGTTCGTATGCGAAAAACAACCATCCCTCCTGCACCTGGCTCGTCAGCGTTTTGGCCCAGACATTGTCACGTGCTCCGATGCTACACTCATTCCGCGTCTGGTGACGTCTGGTCAGCTCAAAGTCGCTGCTGACGTTGTCATGTACTCCGCCGAATGCACCTCGGAGTCGACACTCAAGGATCTCAACAGTTATCCTGACGCCCGCTCGGCCTGGATGTTCCGCTCCGATTTGCGATTTCGCATCGCCCTGGCCCTCCATGCCACGTGCATTCTCGAGGAGATGACCCCTCCCTCAGAGACGAATCATGGGCACCACCAACACGTCCTCGCTCAAGCCCGCAATTTTGGTTTCTATTCCTCTGCAACCATTTGCGACGCTGCTTCCGTGGGCGCCCCCGTCTCTAAGATTCGATGGTTTGCGATTCACAGCACAGCTCCGCTTCCACCTCTGGACCTTCCCCGCATGTCGCGACTGTCCTCCTCGGTAACGCCGCTGCAGAATTTCCTTCTCTCGGATCCCGCTGTTCCCCGCTCACTGGTCATTCCCCGCGCCGGCTTCGCGTTCCGAGATGCCCGCTTACCGTGGATTTCGACTCTGACCCCTCCGCGCCACGCGTTCTTCGCAGCCCAGAGGACCCATCGATACCCAGATGATGCCGTCGTTCCCCCACATGCCAACCATCTGGTCTCCCACGCTATGCATCTCTTACAGTGTCACGCGCCCCCCGCTTCTGACACAGGGGGTGAAACCAAACAACAGAGACGGTCCACAGTCACCATCACCCTGGGACTGGACAAGGACTTACGCTCTCTGCCTGCAATAATGCAAGCATCGTGCCGGCACTCGCATCTAGCTCAGAAAACGTGGATATTACTCCGGGAAACCCCTAACCCTGCGATCGCTAACCGTTGGTTGCGATGGAGGACGGCGCCTAACACGTTTGCTCCCTGCGGTAGCCCCGGCCGTCCCGGAGTGAGACGGTGCCTGCTCGCCTCCCGGGCTGGCCGGTTAGCACCCGGAAAGTCCGCGCTGGGATGGGGTTCGCTCGGTTGGGCAGAACGCGACGGACAGGTCGATTGTTCGTGGACCAACACGTTTGCGGCCTGCGACGCATTTGCACGACTTCGCACAAGACCGCGCGCAGTGGCGGTCCGTCATCAACGAATCCTCGTCCCTCGACTCTGCCCCAACTGCGTGATTTTCCTCTGTGATCCCGGATCGGCTCCTGCCTGTCCGGCCTGGCTCCCATGCTCGGGAGAGGTCTGAAGTTAGTTCGGTAGTTAGTTACTCCGGAAACGTTCTCGGACGCTGGAATCAACGCTGGTTTCTTCGTTGTACGCGCCTCGCACGATCCGCTCGAGTTCACCACCGCGGAAGTCAGTCACCTCCGACCGGACGCCCTGGTTACTCTCGGCTTCTTCACAGGCGGACAACCGACCCTCGAGCAGCAACGAAGCCCACTGGCCGACACACGCGAAATGCCAAAGGCACGCCATTTAAGCTATGTGGTCACGCCGTATCAGGATTCGACGCACATCAAGGCTACCTTGTGGCTGCATTTGCATGTCGACCAAAGCTCCCCGAGATGGACAGGCACTCATCAGATCTTAGTCTCCGAGTAGCAGAACTGATCAACTTGCAGAACCCCCAGGCTTTCTCGCTCAACTACCAACAGAAGACCATAGCCGTTCGCGACCCACGCAACACGCTGTATCCCCAGACGCGCATGTCGCTGGCTCACCGTGACGGGCATTGCGAGCTACCCCAGAAACAGACCACGCTAGGTCTACGCACCTACCTGCCTTCTGGACCCGCACGTACGCTCACCTCCGACGGCAACCTATTGGTACGCATGAGCTCTCATCAATATCGCTACGTCACACCTGAAGAAACCGCACGGATCTGCGCTCCAGACGACGCAGTACTGCACGAGCGATGGCGTAAGATGCCACCCAGACAGGTCTTCAAGGAGCAGGCATCCATGATCGCCCCCCCCAGCTCTTGGCGCTTTACTTGTCGCTCCATCGTGTAGCGCCCAAAAACGTCGCGTCATGTGTTATCACTGACATTGCGACCGCGCAACCCACCGGCGTAGGCTCCAAGGACAAGACGTAGACACACTGCTATACAGTGTCGACGTCACAGCGGCATGTGCAGATCAGCTCCTGATCGCCATTGAGGGCTCTCACAGCCACTCTGCGCTAGCTGCCATGGTTGAGCATCTCAAGAAGCGACCACCTAAGCAAAAGCCTGATTACAGGATTAAGGCGGTTCGGTTCTCACCGGCAGCAGCAAAGACCAAAACAGCGGACTCCATCCCGACGTCAGCATGGCCCTCTGAGTTGCCTCCAACGCATCATGGCTTTCCCGCCAAGCTTTTCAAAGTCAGTTGGTACAGGTCCATCTTCCTGCACTCACCTGATATGATGGAACGCAACATCCGAGCCAATCCCAACATCTGCAACCTACAGCCCGGTGATTCTCGGTACCTGAGATTTCTAGTCCCAGACGACAGGATGGCCAAGTATCTGGACAACCTACCGTGGACCAAAAATCTCGAGACGTACACTCCAAATGAGCTCTCCTTTGCCTTTGGCCAAGTTCTCGCTCTGGATGTCGCCGAGTCGACGATCCACTCGGTGTACCGCCACTACTCTCACCTCTACGTGATGGTGTGTGTGAAATGCGACTTTAGCGTTGTATACCCCGCTAACCGCCTAGACGCCAAGACCGCCCTCGCTGCAATCCTCTATGGTGTGAACCTGTTGAAAATCAGGTACGACATACGAGTGCGAGTAGTGCTCACTGACGCGGCCAAACAGTTCCAGGCCACCGAGCTGAACCACCTGAAGACTGAGCTCTCCCTGCAAATTGAGACGCTTGGACGATATCAGCTGCACTATGGCAGTCCCGCCGAGCATTTCATTGGTCGTCTCACCAAACGCGCCACCATGGCACAGGAAGGCCTGCGCGGCAAGACGGTCAAGGGTCACCAAATCGACCCGTCAACTTACTGGGTGTTCTCAAGCTTGTTCTACAGCACCGTGCACAACAACACAGGGTCGCGACTCCTTTCCCGTCGTGAACATGTTGACCGCACGCCCCACCAGGTGCTGTCCCGCCAAGAGGAAATGAGCTCCCAGCTCTACCCCTTTGGCTCGTGGGTGTTGGTCAACCCACCCCACCGCAACAAGCGCGAACCCAAGACCGTGCGCGGCATATACCTTGGAAGTGCCGACATGCTCCCACTGCATGCGCTGCATATCGCCAATCACCGCGAGTCGCTCATCCAACTGGTTGACACTGGTGACATTATCACCACTGGGCAGTTCTAAGCCGAGGACCTCCGCCCCGACTGGCGCGCATACCGCACCCAGCAACTGGTGAACCAAGCCACCAACTCCAACCGCTCCCTGAAAGATCCACGCGTCATACCCAACACCGCGCAAGAAGCATCCCCGCCAATTCCGCCTGAGCCTCCCCCGGCGATAGCACCCTCGCTGCGATTGTCCGGCTGCTGGCCTGTCCCCGACGACACCGCTCCGCCAGAAGACGACGATGACCACCAGTCGTCCGAGTGCGATGCCGAATCCCCGACACCGCCTCCCCGACGCAGCACGCGAAACCTCAAATGTCGCCGACAAACCCGACCCCACACCCACCAGCCCGACGCACCCCGCCTCGTCGCCTCCCCGGAGTTCGCCGCCGCCAAGTCTCCCCGACTCAGGCACCACCGAACGCACCCGACGCTTCCCCGTCCCGTTCGCCCACGGTCGCCAACTCCTCCGCTCCGAGTGCACCGTCGCCCCCAGATGTTGCCGACGACGCCCCTGGCCCCACTCGGTCCCAACGTCGTCCTCGTACCGTGTACCACCGTGCCCCCCAAACTCGCGACGTCATCGAAGTCCGATGGCACGGTGCCGATGGGCACGATATCTGGGCAGATGCTCTCATCGCCCCCAACCAACGCGGCAAAATCCCGCTCAAACACGCGAACGGTAACCCCATACCTCCGGAGGACACTCGCGTCATCGTCGATCTCCAAGATCCGCACCGCACCCGGTACACCAAGCACCTCTCCCCGTGCAATCATGGTGACACCTGGCGGTACAAAGGCACCTCCACCACCCGCTCCCGTTCGAAGTCGCTCGCGCACCTCGCCGCGCAATCCGTAATGGACACCATCGCTGGTACTCACCCGACACTGGTCGCCTCGTGCCTCGACACCAGCGACGACCCTGCCGTCGACGACGCGTACGAAAGCCTCTTGAGTCATGCCGCACGCCTGAGAGGGTGGATTTCTCCCCAACTGCGCACACCAACGCAGAACACCTACAAGAAGCAGAAGAACATACCGAAGCGTTCACAAGGTTCAAGCAACAACCATACGCCAACGCCCGCAACACGACAGAGTTCAGTGAGCTTGGAGGAACTGCCTCGGACCTAAGGCAAGCGATCGAGAACCAATTTGTAAAACTGGATCTCAACTCCGCCAACGGCTCCAAGATGGTCGAACAGCTAGTTGCCCTCATTCACCCCGAGCGCACCATGCTACCTCGCATACACCCTGCGAGAGTTCAACTCGAACTCGAATCCAAGGGACTATACCAGTGCGAGCCGACCACCTACGACGACATCTCGCTGGCACTCTTTGGATCCGCAGACGCCGCGCCGGCAGTGGACGCGCTAAACAACTCCAGGACCTCCCTGTTCAGTGGATGCGAGAACGATCATCTGTTTGCGCAACACCACGACCCCAACAAGGACCTACGCTCTCAACTCCTGGATACAGACGTCAGTCAAGTGGAAGCAATTCACCTTACATTTGACCCGCTCTCGACGCAACCTGGGGATGGCCCTGACATCAAGACCGGCGACCTTGAATATTCGCCTGACCAGATATTAGAGCTAAAGGGAATGTCCAATGACGAGAAGCGCAAGCACCTGGAAGGTATCATCAAAGAATTTGATGGCATCACAGACAAAGGCGTCATCCGCCTATCTCTCGTCCCCGAAGGCAGATCCGCTCTCCCTACACGTCTCGTTCTCAAGGTCAAAACCGAAAACGGTGCTTACCTGAAGCACAAGGCCAGATGTGTGGTAAAAGGCTTCCTGGCCCGAGTAGGACTCGACTTTTACAGCGTATACTCACCCACGACAATGCTAGCCACTGGTCGCACCCTGATCGCAGTCGCCACGCACCATCGGCTACCTGTGCATCACTGTGATGTTCCACAGGCGTTCATTCAAAGCCTCATCGACAGACCTATCTGGGTGGACCTGCCCAAGGGCATACAAGTAAAGCCTGAGATCACTGAGAAATTTCGGCAGATGAATCCAAAAGGCAAGATCGCCTTCCGACTGATCAACGCCCTCTATGGACTCCATTCGTCACCCGCCCTTTTCTCAAAACATATGGACAAGTTCATGACCGACCTTGGCTTCACCTGCAGCTGGAATGACGCAACACAGTTCACGAAACACGACCCCAGCGCTGACCAGTGGTGTGCAATCACTGCCTTTGTCGATGACCTGCTCATAACAGGTACAGACACAGCGCTCATCAAAAACGTCAAAGACGCGCTCTTCAAGACATTCGGAGACGGCGTCAAGTGGGGAGAAACCGTGAAATCGTTCCTAGGTCTCAAGTGTACCTACGATCCGGTCAAGGGGGTGTTCACATTGAGCGCAGGACACAAAGTCAACGAACTCCTCTCCAAACTCAATTTGGGGCAACTCTCGCACAAACGCATCCCGCACAACGCCGATTTTAAGGACCTGTCCAAGAAGAACCACGTACCGCTGACCCCCCTGCAAGCAAAAATTCGGGATTCATTTCAAACAGTGTGTGGCTCTCTCATCTACCTGAATATCACGGTCAGACCGGACATCACCGCCATCTTGAACCGTGCTTGCAAAGGGATGCACTCGCCCGAACGCCTACGTGTAGTTTGGATAGAAGTTACGCTCAGGTATCTACACACAAATCCAGACCATGGCTTGGTCTACAAAGCAGACGGCTCACCTTTGTCATCCGACATCATCAAGCTGCTGTCCGCCAAGTATCCCGAACTAAAGAGCATCTCGCGCTGCCCCATCCTTGCCTTCAGCGACACAGACTTCGCAGACCCACAAGACTCTCGCCTGCGATCGACGACTGGTTACTGCGTATACGTGTTCGGATGTCTAGTGTCATGGTCATACAAGAGACAAACCATCACAGCCAAGTCAACACTACACGCAGAGATCATTGCCGCAGCGACCACGGCCGATGAAGCAGTATGGTTCCATACACGCATGGAATCAGTCCCCTTCATGTTTGGATTTCCTACCTGTCGCGAGGTCCCCGCTATACCGCTGCTGATTGACAACGAGGGAGCTGTATCAACAGCCAATCATCCAAAAACCACGCCTCAGACCAAGCATATCGACATTCGCGTTTTTCGCATTCGCGATTACCAGGGCGATAATGGTCACCCACGTCGCATACGCTGTTTCTGGTGTCCCACGAAAACCAATGTGGCAGGCTTCTTCTCGAAGCTCCTGTCCACCGTGGATTTCCCACGCCTCGCACGGTTCCTGGTAAACGTGGACTACAACGAACAGAAAGACATCATCACACATAAAGACGAGGGTTCTTACCTCGTTACTTCGTGCGCTGACTTGCCTCCGTTCCTGGAGACCCCACCGAACCTGCTCCTCACCGACCTGTATGACTCTGAACCCCTCCGTCATTACATGGTCAGCGAATGAAAACACTGGGACATATCTGCGAGTGAGCCACTTGCACATGCGTACACCATAGCTTCACTCGAGGGGGTGTTAAGTGATCCTAACCCTAGACTAGTGACCCTAGCCCTTCTTGTCTTGGTCTCCTACTACCATTAACGACTCGAATGTCTAACGCCGTGCTCCTCACGGGCTCCCTCTAGGTCAATCACTTTCTGGGGTGACTGAGCTTTGTTACTTCTACTAACTACGCTTTGTTGTGCTTTTTACCCAAACTTCTACAAGTAAAAAGGAGATGTTTGTCTGTTTGTCTTTGAAAGGCCGACTGCTAAGAAGGGGGGGGGGGTGTGTGGTTGTCCCCCGAATCAGGGTAAGGATCAGGTAGGCGCGCGAGGCAGACATTGATCCTCCAAGCCGTCTACGGCGATCCCGCAGACTAATTCCACGACCCGCGGCGGCTCTTTCGGCGCGCCATTCTCACGCCCCGTCGAAACGATGTTGTCGATGCTGACAACGCGCGCATGACCGTGGCCTTTCCCGGAGACGAGGCGTCGGAGTTCTTTTCGGCCGACTAGGTTTGTCGGAAGACGACGCCTCGCTCTTTACAGTCGAGTTTCCAACTCCCTGACAACCAACGGCATGCTGACTTTGATCGCGAGCTCAAGGTCTTCTCAATCTCGACCCGTCGCACGGCCACTGCAACGGTACCAGATACATGATCGATCGTGTCGTGTTACCGAGGCTCCTCCAACCTGTATCCCTTAAGGCCCGTCTACGCCAAACAATCAACAAGAGCCAGGGCCAGACGCCCCGCGATGTCGGGGTCCTCTTGCCCAAGCCCGTCTTCTGCCACGTCCAGCTCTACGTGGCTCTCTGTCGATCGGCAACCCCGAGGATATCCTCTTCTGAGTCGACGACTCCACCCTGCCCCACACGTGCTGCGCAATACCGATAAGCCCCCTCACGGCGTTTACATGCGCACTGTAGGTGAACTTAACTGGGACCAGGTGAACTTACTGGGGTTAGAGATTGGGACTAATTGACCCTAACCCTGCGATCGCTAACCGTTGGTTGCGATGGAGGACGGCGCCTAACACGCTTGCTCCCTGCAGCGGCCCCGGCCGTCCCGGAGTGAGACGGTGCCTGCTCGCCTCCCGGGCTGGCCGGTTAGCACCCGGAAAGTCTGCGCTGGGATGGGGTTCGCTCGGTTGGGCAGAACGCGTCGGACAGGTCGATTGTTCGTGGACCAACACGTCCGCGGCCTGCGACGCTTTTGCACGGCCTCGCACAAGACCGCGCGCAGTGGCGGTCCACCATCAACAAGTCCGCCCTCGTCCCTCGCCTCTGCCCCAACTGCGTGATTTTCCTCTGTGATTCCGCACCGGCTCCTGCCGTTCCGGCCTGGCTCCCATGCTCGGGAGAGGGCTGAAGTTAGTTAGTTACTAGGTGAACGTAGTGACCAGGTGAGCTTACTGGGACCAGGTGAACTTACTGGGACCAGGTGAACTTACTGGGGCCAGGTGAACTTACTGGGGTTTTTAGAGTAAACTCAAAGGTTAGCGGCGTGTGCGGATCAAAGCAGCTTAGATTGGCGGGGGTGAGAGCGACGAGCTCAAAGGAGAGTGTAGAGAACGAAAATTTCATTTTCGCCATGATCCCCCCCCCCCACCCCCCCCCTCTCTATCTCGCTAAACACACTACGTACACGCTCAAGAAGCCCGTCACCTGATACTGTCAAGTGCTGTCTGTCCCTGCGTCGAAGGAGACAGGACGCACAGAGGACAAGCACTTCTGCCACTGCAACAAGGACTCCGCCCAGGTGACATCAAATTTTCTGTCTCTAGGTTTGGGCCCTTGTCACAGTCGCGGAGTTCTTTAATCTCGCGCTACTCGGAGACAATCGCTCGCTCGACGTCCCGACCTCGACAGGCAATCGAAGTTCACTTCGACGCCACCCCCCCCAACTCAAGTCAAGCCAAGATCCCCACCACGTCATCATCATCGCCCAAGATGTCTCGCGGCAACCAAGATATGCGACGAGAATTCGAACAACTGAAGCAAGAACATGACGACCTCAAGAAGGATCACGCCGCCGATATCGCCCGACTCCAAAACGAGATGCAGACCCAGATCCAGCATCAAATCGCCGCTCTTACCGGCGGAACCCCTCCTGCACCCGCTCCAGCGAGTACACCTTCACCCACCACCCCGGACCCCACCCCCAGCACGTTCACAAGTCAAGACCCACAGACCCCACCACGTCCCGCGACTCGCCGCACAAGATGTCGCGCACGCAAGACCAAGACCAAGACCCGCACCAAGCGATCGCACCACTAGCAGACGCTTTCGCCGCCGACCATGCCGCCAACGACGAAGATCTCGACGACGACGACGAAGAAGATATCGACGACGATCAACTCGACGCACTCGCCGCGGACTCCGCCGCCCACCGTGCCCGAGTAGCCGCCCACCTCGCTCTGTCTCGGCAGCTGTACAAGCAGCTACATACCCCACTGCAGTTCGACGCTGCCGCAGCCGCCAGCCGCGCCATGCTTCCCCAGCTCTACCAGCAGAGGGCCAAACGGATCGACGCCATTTACAGCAGAACCTCCCCTCCGACCGTCCAGCTCGCTCCTCCAACTATAGCCGCCGCTTCTGCACCACCACCACCCCTGACCACTCCAGTCACACCACCCAAAGCCACGACCACCCCGGTCACCACACCGACCGTCCCGATCGTCCCACCGATCATCCCGGTCGTCACCCCAACCACAATCCCACCTTCCTCTGCCTCTCCAGGCACCACCCCATCACCATCACCCTGTTCGCTTTCCTCGCCACCGATGTCGAACACACCACCACCACTCCACACTCAAGTCCCCATCTCCGACACCACTGCCATTATTACCCCGGTACATGGCACACTCCTCTTCGAAGACCATCGCCTCCACCCGCGCAACTACGCCACGTGTGGTTGTGACGGCCCTGGCAACTTCTCCGACAACACCACCCTTCCTCCCTCCTCTATGAACCCAGAAGTTCTCTACGACGCTTTGATCGCAACTCAAACCGCACTCGCCCGCGCCAACGCCCGCCTTGACGCTGAAGTCCGGGCTCACGACGAAACCAAATCCGATCTCGCCCAAGCAAACGCTCATCTTTCCGCCCAATAAGCCTCCTTCGCGATCCTCCACGACACCCAACAAGCCCAGGATGCTGTTCTTCGGCAAATCCTCAACTCCCTTCCACCGCTTCTCCACCCGGATGCTCCTCGCATCACCCCCCAAACCTACTCCACCTACGGTTACGACCCTGGTACACCCCCATGCACCGACACCATATCCCCACCGGCACCACAGCCGCAAGTTGTTCCTTCACCGCCTACCCCTTTCGCTCCCACACCCACTGTCGCTCCGACCCTCCCTTCAGCCCCACGTTCCTCTTCTGAGGGCGTCACACCCCTCAACCTCTCTCCCGACCCACCCCTCTTCCCCTTTCCCGGCCCGGACCCGGAACCCCGGACTCCTCACACCATCTCATTTCTCCCGCACACGACACTCCTTTCCCCGAGTCCTCTCCCGACCGCATTCCTTCGCCTCCACCATGTCACCCACCTCCATCTTACGCCGACTCCCCACTCAAACATACCCTCTTCCCACACAACGGACCCGGCCCCCTTACCACCTACGCCCCTCCAGGCCTTCTTCCTGCCGAATCCACCCTCCAACACCTCACCACCCGCATCACCCACCCCCCATGATTCGAACTTTCGGCCTCATCCCGCCACTTTGGACGACTCCGTCGCCCGCCACCACACCCACTTCTCACGACCGCAACCTCTTCGGCTACTTCCCCGCCGTCCGCTCTTTTCCTTCTTCGACCTTTCTTGGTCCAGAGCTCCACTCTCCCGAGTTCGCTCTGTGAGGGCGTAGAGAACGAAAATTTCATTTTCGCCATGACCCCCCCCCCCCCCCCCCTCTCTATCTCGCTAAACACACTACGTACACGCTCAAGAAGCCCGTCACCTGATACTGTCAAGTGCTGTCCCTGCGTCGAATGAGACGGGACGCACAGAGGACAAGCACTTCGACCACTGCCACAAGGACTCCGCCCAGGTGACAACCAATTTTCTGTCTCTAGAGTGGGTGAGTGGGTGTGAGCACGAGTGGGTTTACGCCGAACTTACTGGGGTTTAGAGATTGGGACTAAGTGAACTTAATGACCAGGTGAACTTACTGGGACCAGGTGAAGTTACTGGCCTGCACTTGTCTTAATTACTACTAATTGGCAGATGTTTTTCTGTTTGTATTTAAATGTCGACTGCTAAGAGGGGTGTGTGTGTGCCTGTTTGTCTTTAAATGTCGACTGCTAAGAGGGGGGTGTGTGTGGGGGGCATGAAGGCTGTGGGTGGGTTTGTGGGGTAGGAGGGATGTGCCTGACGGGCGGAGATAAGTACGCGGGACCTAGTCGGGGTCATCGCCGCTGTTTGTCTTTAAATGTCGACTGCTAAGAGGGGGGTGTGTGGCGGGGGCATCGCCGCTGTTTGTCTTTAAATGTTGTTTGTCTTTAAATGTCGACTGCTAAGAGGGGGGTGTGTGGGGGGGGGCATGAAGGATGTGGGTGGGTGTGTGGGGTAGGAGGGAAGTGCCTGACGGGCGGAGATAAGTACGCGGGACGTAGTCGGGGCCATCGTGTTGTTTGTCTTTAAATGTCGACTGCTAAGAGGGGGGTGTGTGGGGGGGGCATGAAGGATGTGGGTGGTGTTTGTCTTTAAATGTCTACTGCTAAGAGGGGTTTTGTCCCCCGAATCAGGGTAAGGATCAGGTAGGCCCGCGAGCCAGGCGTTGATCCTCCAAGCCGTCAACGGCGACCTCGCAGACTATTTGCACGACCCGCGTCGGTTCTTTCCGCGCGCCATTCTCACGCCCCGTCGAAACGATGTTGTCGATGCTGACGACGCGCGCATGACCGCAGCCTTTCCTGGAGACGAGGCGTCGGAGTTCTTTTCGGCCGACTAGGTTGGGTCAGAAGACGACGCCTCGCTCTTTACAGTCGAGTTTTCAACTCCCTGACAACCAACGGCATGCTGACTTTGATCGCGAGCTTAAAGTCTTCGCAACCTCGACCCGTCGCACGGCCACTGCAACGGCACCCGATACATCATCGATCATGTTGTGTCGTGTCACCGAGGCTCCTTCAACCAGTATCCCTTAAGCCCCGCCGACGCCAAACGATCAACAAGAGCCAGGGGCAGACGCCCCGCAAGGTCGGCGTCCTCTTGCCCAAGGCCCGTCTTCTGCCACCTCCAGCTCTACGTGGCTCTCTGTCGAGTCGGCAACCGCGAGGATATCCTCTTCTGGGTCGACGACTCCACCCTACCCCACACGTGCCGCGCAATGCCGATAAGCCACCACCCGGCGTCTACACGCGCACTGTAGGTGAACTTACTGGGACCAGGTGAACTTACTGGTGTGGCGGCAACTCCTGACCGCTAAGGCTTACCCTCCCTTCTCGAGGCTTGATACCCGTTCAACGGGGCGCCTTTTCCTACTTTCCTAGTGACATCATACCTCTCCCTCGTGAGAAGCATTCTCGCAGCATTCTTGTAGCATTCTTGCTATCATATACCATCTCTCCATCTTGTTGAGAGGCTTGGTGAGCGTGAGCAAGGTGTGTGGCGAGCATATCCGACCCCGAGTCCGTGTTTTCCTCGTTCAGTGAGGTCTAGGACGAGTCGGTGAGTACCCCCTTTGTCACCCGGGGTTCGGGAGTGGTTTTTCTGTGCCGCCATACGTGGTGGAGTACACGAGATCGTGCGACTATATCGGTCGCCGACGAACGAGTGCTGCCGTACGTATTGTATTGCGTGGTCCGGATTTGCACGTGTGCCCTGATCAAGCACGCGGAGTTCCAGTGGACCGGTGTGCGTTGAGAATATACGCGGACTTTGTTTTGTTCGTGCGTCCCGAGAGACGACGAACACGCGTGCGAGTTGGAAATCGCAGCGCACTCACCCGGGAATTGATTTTGGTATAGCTGAACGGCGGAAGCTGTTAGCGAGTGGGATCGCCACCCACGGGCATTTTTGGATCGCCAGCGGATCAGAATTCCGTGAGTGCGGTTTTCACAGCGACAGACAGCGTTGTTGTGATCAACGTGCATTACTTCGAGTGATCGAATCCGGACTTGTTTCGAGATTCCTCATCGACATTGATACAATATGGATACAGACGCAGACGTGCGTGAGGAAGAATCTCCTCCAGTACTTCCCGCCGCCCCTGAGATAGGCCGCGAGGAAGGTGAATTACGAGAGGCCGAGCCAGTCGACGTTGCTGACTTGCCCCCTGACGCGACTCCAGATACCGCCATTTTTCGCCGTTGAGTCCAACGACCCCGGACCGTGGCGAGCGTGTTACGATTGAGCGCGGATCCGCAATCCGAAGTCGACAGTCGACTTTGTGAAGACCTCGAGCGGAGACGTCGCTAAAATGAACGATTAGCTGAGCGATTTGCCCGTGAAAGGGCTGAAGCTAAAGAAGAAGCGGCTCGACGAGAAGTCAATATGCTGAACGACGCATTGCAGCAAGAGATCGAAACAACGAGGACCCTACGGGAGGAGGTTGAACGACTTCGTCGTGAGCGAGATGAATTGTTAGCCGAACGTACGCGTCGTGAGAGTAGCCGCGAACGACCCGTGAGTCGACCCGCACAGGAAACGCCCGTGAGGCGGCCTGAACCGGAAAGGAACACTGAAACGGGGGATGAACCTCCGCCCCGAGTCGATACGGAGACTGAGGGTAGGGCGGAAACTGAAGATGAAGGTGCGAAATTTTTACGGGGATTATCACGGGGATTATCGCAGACGGTCGCGGACGCCTTCGAGAAGGCCAACTTGAGCAGATCTCGTCGCCCCACTTCCAGTTTGAAGGCTGACAACTTCAAACTCGTCATCGACGGCCGAGATCAACGGCAATTCAATCTGGATTCGGCAGCGGTGATGCATACTTTGGCAGATGACCATTACTCGGTCGAGAAATTACGTTACCTATTACCGGTGCATTTACGCGACACCGTTGCACCAATTTTCGAGGTGCATTTGCGGAAATACGAGGAGCTCTGCGATGAGCTACCGCACGGTCCGTCATTTTATTTGAAATTGGATGCTGATGACGAAGAGCATGGAGCCTCGATTCGGTGCATCCGTCGTCTCAACAAGACTTACTGTGATAAGATTCTGGATTATTTTAGATCGACTTGCCGACCTCCGAGCACGCAGCAGGAGCTGCTCGATAAGCTGCAGAAGGTCACTCAGTCTTCAGTTCCGAAGAAATCTGGGGAGCGGCACGTACAAACGTATTGTACCTAACTTCAGAGTGAGGCTTTAGCCTTTTGTACCGAGTCCAGCCGCACGATGGATGACGTTGATATCATCGACCAGCTTATCAGTGGTTTGGCGTCCAAGGATTTACGGACCCGTGTGCGGACTATGAGGAGCGGACACCCGGATAGTTACGTGACTTTCAAGTCGATGGTGGCGCTTATTACGCGACTCGAGAACGACTTTCGGAAGTTGATGGAGGAGGAGAAGGACCAAGGGCCTTCCAATCCGAAACCAAATAAACCGCCGCGAGGGCGGGGAGGTCGAGCTATGACTTCCGATCAACAAGCTAAGCAAGATGCGGATAAACCGTCTGGGAATACGGTTCCGCTGATCTTACGAGATCCTTCTTGGTGGTGCAAGAAGACGTGCAAGGAGTGCGGATACTTCTGGTCCACCCATGATGAAGATGAACACGGAAATCGCGTGGTTTGCAACCGCGATCCGGACCGTTATCACTGTGCGATATGGAAGCGCATTCGGAAGTACAAAAAACAACCCATATCGCGTTCCGATTGGGAGAAGCGTGACGATGCATCTAATGCGCACGCCACGCGCGGATCGGAACCTACTAATGAAATACAAACGGCCCTCACCGAGCTTGGAACCACAATGGCGACCATGGTGAGCGAGGTCAGAGGCATCAAAGATAGCAAGTCGTCTTCTACACGACAGCGAGACGGACGATCGCCTTCTAGACGATCGTCGCGCCGACACCGAAGTAAGAGCCTTGATCAAAAGGCCAATAGTCCTACATCAAGCCCGAGCCCCCGCCGTCGCCGCCATAGCCGGAGCTCTAGTCGCAATTCGCGCCGGCGCAGACGTCATCGACAGCTCGATGACGAATATGACGGAGGCCGATATCAGGATAGTTCGGGACATTCGAGCGCAACTTTCGCGTTCCAATCTCTATGCGAAGCGCGGCCATCGTCGGGAGTTGTTTTTTACCCGACGGCGCGCCCCGCCCGAGTCTCCGATGATGTTGCCGATGCCGCTGGGACGAGCAGCCATCGCTTGCAACAGGAGCAAAATACCACCAACGCTCGGATCATTCGGTGGTCTTCTGCATCGTATGTGGAAGCAATATCAGATGCAACTTTGGATTCTCCGCGCTACTGGGAAGACTCAGACTCGGAGACCGACGAGCCCATGCCGCAGGTTCCAGTGTCCCCCCATTCTTCAATGTGCATGTCTTGCAGGGCAGTTCACGATGATGACGTTAGACCTTTTGAGTTGACGTCGGGGGCGACGTCTTCTTTTCCTACGGGACCCCCGAAACGTTTTAGCCGATGTTTAGCCGATACAGTTTTGGTCGCAGCAGAGCAGACCACAGCGGTGCCGATGGAGGAGAAGTGGGCGGGAATGTCCGATTTGATGGACGAGAAACGAAAATTGTCAGAGGAGATAAAGGAGTATATGTGCCTCCGATTGAGAAGTGTCAGAATTTGTTGCCAGCGAAACTGGGGAATGAGGAAGCAGCCGAAGCGGCGAGCGCCAATATAGATTCAGAGGCGAGATGTGGGACGCCAGATATGGCAGCGGTGACGATGCAGATGCCGGGCGATGCGAAACCGGAGATACGATGTCATCACACTGCACTTTCGCCGAGCGATGGGGAAAAGATCGAGCAAGACCTCATCACCATCGGTTGTTTGGACCCTGGTACACTTACGTTCATAGTTGGTCATATTTACAGACGACGAGACGGGCCGAAGTTCGCAACGACTTTAGGCGTGGATGGAATGGCTGATGTCTCCTATGTTTGTCGTGGGATGGTCGAAAAACTGACAAAGGATAATATAATCCTTGACCGAGGCGATCTCCCAGTCGAGCGCACCCTGTACGGGTCAGGATTGAATAAGACGACTATCCACAAATGGGTCGCATTGCGAATTGCGCTCGCGGACGACGTGGCCGTTCCAGTGGTTGCCATTGTGGCCGATACTAATCACCTATTTCTGCTGGGAGCGCGCGATATTCGGGTGTTGGGAGCCATAGTGGACTACCCGCGAAATCGCATTGCGTTTCTCCGCACACAAGTCGCTTATGGGCGCAAGAAGTTAAAGGTGCAGGATCGACGAGTCGATTCTCCGATTTTGACGTTCAGAACAACTTATGAGCGCAACCCCGTGGTAGTTCAGGTTTATGGGCAACAGCACCATGCGATGCAAAGAGCCTGAGCACAGTTGAGAACCGCGTTTACGCTCGCTTGTGCAAGATTGAAGACCTCCAGCGTCCACCGCCGAAACGAGCGGGAGCTTCGACGACTTGGGGTGTCCCTACAGTTACGCCTTCTCAAAGTTCGAACAGCGATACCTATGAAGTGATAGCCTATGCTGCGCGCACGATGAAGGTCGAGGCTGCGCGCACCTACTGCGCACTGCGGCGTGGCAGTCGCTTTCATAGCCCATGGAAACCGGGCAGGTTTTCGTTGCTATGTCTTCTGGATACGAGCAACTTGGGGTAGTCGATGGAATGTGTTCTTCTCCTGAGGAACATGACAAGTTCGCTGCTCGAGTGGCGATATCCTCTACCCAGGATGTGCCGACCGTTATTACTCAAGGTGAAGTTCTCGCTTTGGGCGATATTGTTCGTTTTGATGACGAGCTGAATGTTGAAACGGTCGACGATTTAACGAAGGATGGTGAAGCCGAATCTGACAAGGCTAACCTATCGTTCACTGTTTCGGTCGCAAGCCATCTGACTCAAGGCGATGCGGCTCCCGATCCGATGCTTTTGAGCTCGGTGCAGAAGGCGTCTCCTTCTGCCGATAAGAATAAGAATTCTCGTCAAGAATCGCTCGGTAACGACGATTTCGACCGACGAACCGACGAGGAGGAAAAGAAATGCCGAGAAGTTACAGAAGGCGAGATTCGCCGAAGGTTTGAAAAAGTTCACTGGGCGCCGATCACGTATCGCAAGGTTGTGATGCTCTTTAGCGGCGCCGGAGGAATTACTTTAGGACTGCAACGAGCGAACGAGTTGTGCGGGACGTCGTTTCGAGTCGTCCTTGCTCTTGACTCTTCAACAGCTGCCAACAAGGTTCATCAGAAGAATTTCCGAAGATACCTGTGGTTCAGCACACGCTCTGCGGACGATATGACTCGACCCTCCGATTGATCAAGGCTTATTTGCCTGAAGCGGAATGGTCATCGTCGATGTGTATAGCGTCTCCACCCTGCGTTCATTCAGCACTCTGCAACTTGACATCCAGAGATGGCAGGGGAGTTACGGCCACTAATTGGACGATGCAGCTGTGCAAAATGGCTGGCTTCATGATGTGGCTGATTGAACAGGAGGCGTCCATTATTTATATAGAGCGCGTTTACACCCTGACGTGTACGTCGTCAATTTTCACGACATCACGCCCACTTTGATGAGCTCTCGCGTGCGATTGTTGGTTTCCACCCACTGCACTTGCAAGAGGAAAAAGACATGGCGAATATGCAACAAAAATTTGCTGCAGCATTAGGTTACGCTCATGAACGCCACCTGCTCCAGCTGAATAATCTCAGCTCGTCCGAAAGCAACAGATGCGGCTTACCGCGCGAGTTTGGGACCGCATCGCTCGGACACTCAGCCTTTGACTCTCGAGATGACGGCCGAGTTGCTCACGATGCCGCTGGACCATGATTGGGCTAGCTTGTCTAAGACGGATTCGTTCAAACATTTAGCGTCTGTCGTCCCTCCAGACACTCTTGGGATTTTAGCAGTCGATCTGCACAACTCCGTGACCAGAGGTTTCCGCCAAAGCGGCGAAGTCCTGCCGACCGCGTTGAGCCCGACAGATCGATCCGAGCAGTATTTGCGAATTTCCGACACCACCTTCGTCACGTACAGATTCCGCTGTTAAATACGCGTACTCGTGTCGTTAAGTGGGTGTCAAGATGATCTAGGATCCCACGAAATGGGAACCGCCAGAAGTCCCTATGCTTCCGCTTCCAACAGATGCGCCGGGGACGGCTCATGCTTTGTCTGCTCGGCCCCCCCCGACAATCAAAAGTGGACGTTCCGCCGGATCCTGAACCTGAACAGGAGCCGAAAGTAAGGAGCGAGCCGAATGTGCGCGTCAAAGGTGAAAAAATCAATAAGAGCCACCCTGAGGTGAGGTTCAAATACGAAGAAAAGTTGGATGTGCCATGGAAGGATGCGCCGCGCGACGCGGACGGTGTACCGTTACCGCAGACTCCGGCACGTCAAGGACAATGAGGCGAGGAAAGTCGTAACTCCGACGAAGGAAGAAGTCGAAAAGGTTTTTCGAGAACTGGGAATTCCCGACAACCCGCATCTGGATGAGGATGCGAAGATGATGTTGAGCCACTGCGTGCAATGCGCGTGGGCCTTTTTTTATCCGATTATGAGACCCGTGGACTCGCCACCGGTTTCTCTACGATTTAAAGATGCAAACCCACGACCGATCAAGATGACGCCGTATAGGTTGACGCCAGCAAAGCTCGAGTGTCTCAGAAAGCAGATCACTGAGTGGTGTCGCGATGGAGTCATCCGACCGGCGAACTCTCCGTGGGGATTCCCTGTACTGATGCTGCCTAAGAAGGGAGCAGAGGCCGGGACGTCGAATGCTTTTCGTGCTGCAGTTGACTTGCGTCAGCTCAATGATCAGCTGGTCAATGACAGTTGGCCGAATATTCGTCAAGATGATGCTTTGGCTTTTCTTGCCATGCGCCGTTGGCGGACGTGCATTGATATTCGATGGGGTTATCATAACCTACGTTTGGACGCCGCCGCTCAGGACGCCGTTACGATGGTTAGTCCACTTGGAGCCCATAGTTTCTTGCGCTTGCCTCTAGGGTAAAACAGCAGGAGCTCTCTTCTGTAAGCAGATGGCCAGCGATTTGTCCACATGGATGTATAAGGACTTGGTCGCGTTTGTCGACGATATTATGATGGGATCGGATGAACTCCACCGACATTTACAAGTTTGGATTGAAGTGCTGTGCCATTTAGCGCAGCGAGGATATAGTGGACGAACTTCGAAGTTCCACCTCCTCGAAGATGAAATCGAGTTTTGGGACATTTCGACTCCGGAAGGCTTGAAGCCGAATCCCAAGACGTTGGCGTTGCAGCAGATGCCGATTCCGGTACGTTGCCGAACCGTCCGAAGACCCAGATTCGATCTTTCATCGGCATGAGTAACTCTTGCCGCCGATATGTGAAGAATTATTCGAAGATTGTGGAGCCGCTGAGGCAACTGTGTCTTGAAGGCGTTAAGTTTGAGTGGACGCATGAGTGCCAAAAGGCATGGGACACGATCATCGAAGCTTTGGTAGACTCTCGCGGAGTTTATCATCCTGACTACGATCTTCCTTTACAGGTCCGCTCGGTTGCTCCAGAGGATGGTCTGGGCGCGTATCTTTTTCAGCTCGTGGAAGTCAAGGACGAAACCGGCAAGGTGACACGAGAGGAACGAGTAGTTAGTATTGGAGCCGAGCTGTGCCGAAAGAGATGCGGAACTATGAGCCTCGCCGGCTAGAGCTACTGGCGGCTATTCTTTCTCTTTAGCATTTCCGCTCTTATATCGAAGGTCACAAGACGATCCTTGAAACGCATCATCGCAACTTGTCGTTTTTACGAAAGGCGAAGCACTCGTCTGGGCAGTTGGCTCGATGGGCGATGCGGCTCGCCAAATTTGATCCTGAATTGGGTTACAAACCAGGAAAGTCGCCGGGAATGAGTATCCCTGACTGTCTCTCTCGCAATCCTATAGATCATGTCATCGAGACGGATGAGTTTGGTGAACCCTTGAACCTCGCGTATCTAGTGTGCCAAGAACTCGCCCTGTCGATGATAAAGGGGTACCTTTACCTGGGTGCCATGTCATTCTGTCATTTGTTACGACTGAGTTACCTGTGGAGGAAGAAGAAGCGGATCTCGATGATCCGATGCAATTGGTCGCGTCTCATGCTACGAGACAACGTCAGAAGCAACGTCTGCAGACCCAACCTAGTATTTTCCGTGATGCCGATGATTACCAAGAGTACATCGACAAGATTCCGGATAATTTGACTTTGGAAGAGATAGCCAAAGAGCAGATCACTGATGCTACTTGCGAGGACATTCGTTATCGCATGGCTCAGGGCCATTCTCTTCGTCGGTACGGAGCCAATTATCGCTATCAAGTGGTGAAAGGAGTTCTCTACCGTGCCGCACCTGACTTGCACCCGATGATAGTCGCACCCCGAACTTACGGACGCGCATCATCCGATTGTACCATGACACACCTCTCAATGGTGGTCACATGGGTCGTCAAAGTACAGTGCAGTCGATACTTGGACGTTTTTGGTGGCCCCACATTCAGCAACCGGTGTATGATGGTGATTGCGCCGTCCTTTGTGGATTTGTTTGGACCTTTGCCCAGTGTTGGTCCCGAGACGTATCTGATCATCTTTGTTGATCCATTTCCTCGTTTCTTGATTCTCGACGTACTACACCATAAGACTGCGGAGTCAATCCTCGAGTCTTTTGTCGCGAATATATTACTCAAATGTTATCTACCTCTGAGGATTCGTACCGACAATGGGAAAGAGTTCGTCAACAAGTTGATTGAAGCGTTTGTCATCTCTTCAATGTTCGGTATAGAACCACGATTCTGTATCATGCTCAGGCTAATCCTGCGGAAAGGGTCAACCGCTTTATCAAGGCTTTTCTCCGTGCGTGTCTTAAAAACCGCAAGATCACGGACTGGCCCGAATTCGCGGAGTACATTGCTTCTTGCTACAATCGCAAGTTTATTCCGGGAACTCAGATCTCACCTTTCATGCTTCGTCTCAGCCGGCAGCCTCTATTGCCAACAGATTATACGATCATGGATCTTGATGTCCGCCGCCTGCCGAAAACTCGCTCCGATGTTGTTGCAGAGACTCGCGAGAGGTTGAAATTCTATACCGCTACGGTGAACGAAGCTCGCGAGAAGGCTCTTCGTAAACAACGTCTCGCTTACAATGCGGACCATGTCGATGTGGAGTATGAAGAAGGTTCACATGTTCTGCTCTACATCCCTTTCCTTCAGAACAAGCTTCGACCGGAATGGCGCGGTCCATTCGTTATTTTGGAACGCTTGTCTCCGGTCACTTACAGGATTGAGTCTCTTGATTCTCCTCCTGAACGCCGTTGTGTTCATGTTAGTCAGATCACCCCTGTGATGGTTTCTCCAGTGGTCGATCGAGCTGTGCCCAAACCCAAGGAGACCTTTCGGGATGATTACAAGCATGGTAAGTTCGTTATCTTTCGGATTCCAGATAACAAACGGTCCGATTGGCGAAAGAAGATTTACGTAGCTGAAGTTTATGAGCCCTATGATTTTGTGAATGATCGAGTCGCTCTGCATTTTTATGCTGATCTTGGTCCCCATGACAAGGTTTCTTATTACAAGCCTACCTCACATCTCTCTACTCGCAAGCTTAAGCCGGAATACAAGGACGTGGACGGTCGCAGTTTCACCGACAAGTCCAAGGTCAACAACAGTACCACTCCTTGTGTCACCGACTTCGCCCCGCATGAGATCGATGTGTTGATTCCTAAGTTCACTTTGCGTAGTGGACGCGTTCCCGAACCTGTCGTTGAACGTGTCTACAAGAAGATTCGTTCCCGAGATGCTCATTCAGCCAAGGCTCGTGATTCTCGCCGGACTCGCTGAGGGCAGCTCGTATTCTCACCAGGGGAGTCCTGTGGCGGCAACTCCTGACCGCTAAGGCTTACCCTCCCTTCTCGAGGCTTGATACCCGTTCAACGGGACGCCTTTTCCTACTTTCCTAGTGACATCATACCTCTCCCTCGTGAGAAGCATTCTTGCAGCATTCTTGTAGCATTCTTGCTATCATATACCATCTCTCCATCTTGTTGAGAGGCTTGGTGAGCGTGAGCAAGGTGTGTGGCGAGCATATCCGACCCCGAGTCCGTGTTTTCCTCGTTCAGCGAGGTCTAGGACGAGTCGGTGAGTACCCCCTTTGTCACCCGGGGGTCGGGAGTGGTTTTTCTGTGCCGCCATAACTGGAACCAGGTGAACTTACTCCGGCTAGAGATTGGGACTAGGTGAACTTAGTGACCAGGTGAACTTACAGGGACCAAGCGAACTTACTAGGGTTTCTAGAGTAAACTCGAAGGTTAGCGGCGTGTGCGGATCAAAGCAGCTTAGATTGGCGGGGGTGAGAGCGACGAGCTCAAAGGAGAGCGGGGTGAGTGGATGTGAGTGTGGCGTAAGGAGAATTTAGGCCTAACTGGCGTGCCTTCGAATCCTGGCTCGCCGCTCGCGTCCGTGCCCTTGATGGAGTCACTGGACGAGGATGGCCGTTCTCCCGCCACACAACCACAAACAACTTCCGTGCCTGGTCCTCACAACTTGAGGATCGGCGTTGCTGTATGATTAAGATGATCGAAAAACAGAAATCAGGGTGACACGTCACGGAAAAGGAAGATGATGTCAAAGGACACTGACATCATCATGACGGAGTAGTGCCCCTGATAAGGGGGCCTAGAAGAGGGTAAGCAGGAATCTGGAGTTGCCGCCACAGGACTCCCCCTGGTAAATTCGAGCTGCCCCCGAGGTGCTAGCGCGAGGAGCGCGGCTTCGCCTTACGAGCATCTGTGAACGATCTTCTGGTAACGCGGGTGATGACCGGTTCAGGAACTCGGCCACTGCGCAAAGTAAACTTGGGGATCAACACATCAATCTCGTGCGGAGCGAAATCCGTGACACAAGAGTTGTGTTGGAGAAATTCTGGACTTGTCGGTGAAACTGGACCTTCAACGTCCTTGAACTCGGGCTTGAGCTTGGCGTGAGAGGTCGGCGAAATAAGCGACATCATCGTTCGGACCCAAATCGGAATAGAAAGCGTAACAACACGATCTTTCTGGTAATCGTAAGGCTCTTAAACGGCAACATAAATTCTTGCGCCAATCAGAGCGCTTCCGGTCAGGAATTCGGAAAACAACAAACTTACCGTGCTGATAATCATCACGGAAGGTTTCTTCGGGTTTGCGGATGGTTTGATCAACGATCGGAGGTACCATCACAGGCGTGATCTGACTAACATGAACACGGTTCTTCGGGCGGAGAGTCGAGAGACTCAATCTGCTAGGTGACCGGGGAATGGCGTTCCCTGATAATAAACGGTCCTCGCCATTCCGGTCGAAGCTTGTTCTGAAGGAAAGGATGTAGAGCAAAACGTGCGATCCTTCCTTGTATTCAACATCGACATGATCGGCATTGTAAGCCAACGTTGTTTCTTCAAAGCTCACGAGCCTCGCGGACGATCGTCGTATAACCAGTCGTTCACGAGTTTCAGCGACTGCATCAGAGCGAGTCTTCGGCAATCTCGCGTATCAAAATCCATAAGCGTGTAGTCAGTAGGCAGCATCGGCTGACGGTTCAGGCGCAGCATAAAGGGAGAAATCTGCGTGCCTGGAACAAACTTGCGGTTATAACAAAACGCAATATAATGGGCAAAGTCGGGCCAATTCGCGATGTTCCGGCCGTGAAGGCAAGCACGGAGGGCATGATAAGGAATCGTAGTTTGGTATCGTGTGAGAGATGGCAAAACTCGCGCATCAACTTGTTCACGAACAAACATTCAGCAATGAAGACTCCAACTTCGTTCGACATGCAGGGCCACCAAAATCGTTATTGGGTAGCCTGGACGGTACTGTGACGTCCCATATGACCACCGTTAACCGGAGTGTCATGGTAGAGTCGAATAATGCGCTTGCGCAACGTAGCAGGGGCAACAATCATCGGGTGCAAATCAGCAGAAATGCGGTAAAGAACGTCTTTAACGACTTCGAATCGTTCGTTCGCTCGGGAACGTCGCGGCGTCTGACCTTGGGCCATTCGGTAGCGAATATCCTCGCAAGTAGCATCATATTATCGGGTATCTTGTCGATATAATATCGTAGCGGCGCGTCCTTGAAGATCTGTGGCTCATCGCGCGCACGGTTCTTCCGACGTTGTCTTGTAGCGTGAGACGTAGCCAATTTATCGGATCTTTTCAGGGTCTTCGTCTTCGTCTTCCGGCAGTTCGGTCGTAACAAACGACATTATGGTGGCAGCCGGAAGCGGGAATTCCTCGGTCATCAATAGGTCGGGGAAGCTCTTGGAACACCAAATAAGCGTGGTTCAAGGTTCTCCAAACTCGTCAGTCTCGATGACATGATCTATCGGATTGCGGGAGAGACAGTCAGGGATACTCATTCCCGGTGACTTTCCCGGCTCGTAACCAAGTTCAGGGTCAAAGTTGGCGAGGCGCATCGCCCAACGAGCAAGCTGCGAGAGTGCGTCGCCTTAAGTAAAAACGGCAAGTTTCGGTGATCGGTCTCCAAAACAGTCCGGTGCCCTTCGATGTAGGCTCGAAAGTGCTCTAGAGAAAGTATAACTGCCAGCAGCTCTAGCCGACGGGGCTCGTAATTGCGCATCTCCTTCGGCACAGCTCGGCTCCAATATTCAATCACTCGTTCTTCTCGAGTCACTCTTCCGGCATCGTCCTTGACTTCGACAATGGAAGAGATACGCTCCAAGTCCATCCTGGAAGCATCGGATCGGATCTGAAAAGGCAGATCATAATCGGGTGGTAGACTCCACGGGAATCAACCAAAGCTTCAATAATCGCATCCCAAGCTTGACACTCGGGCGTCCACTCGAACTTTACACCTTCGAGGCATAATCGTCTCAGCGGTTCCGATCTTCGAGTAGCCCTTCACATATCGCCGGCAGTAATACTCATGCCGATGAAAGAGCGATCTGGGTCTTCGGGTATTCGGCAAAGTACCTGGAATCGGCATCTTCTGCAGTGGCTTCCAGCGTCTTCGGATTCGGCTTCAAGCCTTCTGGGGTAGAAATGTGTCCCAGAAATTCTATATCATCCTTGAGAAGGTGGAACTTCGCGGTTCGACCGTACCCTCTGCTGTGCCAAATGACATGAAGCGATCACTGTAAGTGTCGATGAAGATCGTCGGATCAGAAAGAGCCGGCCGTCTTCACACCTGAGGTAATCGCAAGAAACTTGAGCGCCAAGTGGGCTAACCATCGTGACAGCGTCTTGCGCTGCCGGATCAGACGAAGGTTGTGGTATCCCCATCTAATATCAATGCGTCCGCCATCGTCGCATAGCGAGAAAAGCAAAGCATCATCTTGTCGAATGTTCGGCCAACTGTCATTGACCAATTGATCGTTGAGCTGACGTAAGTCAACTGCAGCACGGAACGCGTTTGACGTTCAATCTCAGCTCCTTTCTTCGGAAGCATCAACACAGGAAAGCCCCAAGGTGAGTTGGCCGGACGAATGACTCCATCCGGCACCACTCGCTGATCTGGCGGAGACAATCGAGCTTCGCAAGCGTCAATCGGTAGGGCGTCATCTTAATCGGTCGCGGATTCGCGTCTTTGAATCGTAGAGACACAGGAGGCGAGTCCACAGGTCTCATAATCGGGTCGAAAAGGCCCAAGAATATTGCACACAGTGACGGAGCATCAGTTTCGCCTCGTCATCTAAGTGCGGATTGTCGGAATTCCAACTCCTGAACAACCGTCCTTCTTCCTTCGTAGGAATTTGAACTTTCATGGCTTCGTTATCCTTGACATGCTCAGGGTTTGCGGCAGCGGTGCACCCTCAGCATCGCGCGGCGCATCTTTCCATGGCACATCAAACTTTTTCTCGTATTTCCTCACTTCCGGGTGGCTTTTGTTGATCCTCTCGCCTTTGACACGAACCTCGGCTCGCTCTTAATCTTCGGTTCCCGATCTCGCTCAGGATCTGGCGGAACGTCAAATTTGGTTGTCGGGGGGCAGCAGAAGAAGCATGAGACGTCCGGCTCATCTGTTGCAGGCGGAATCAACGGTACCTCTGGAGGTTTCCATTTGGTGCGATCTTGGAGATCATCATCGACACCCATCTTACGACACGTGTGCGCGTGTTTAACAGCGGAACTTGCGTGACGAAGGGTGGTTTCATCAATTTGCAAATAATAATCAAACGGTCGGTCTGCAGGACTCAACGCCGACGGCAAAGCTTCGCCGCTCAGTGAAATTCCTGGTCACAGGTTGTGCAGATCGAGCAATAGTCATCGTGTCTGGTGGCACGACGGACGCCAAGTGTTTCAACGAGGTCGTCCTGGAGAAGCCGGCCCAATCAAAATCAAGGGCATATCAGCAACTCCGAAGTCATTTTCAGATTCAGAGATCTGCAATCGGAACGGTGCGGTCCTACACGAAGCGGGACGCGTAACGGTGCAGCTGCGTCTGTCGCGGCTCGTGATGATCCTAAATTGTTCATCTGAAGTAAATGTGTTCGTCGGCGTAGCCAAGTGCGGCGGCGAACTCTTGTTGCATATTCTTGCCAGTCTTTGGAACTGCGCGCAAATGGAGCGGATGGCTGGAAACCAACAATCGCACGCGACAGCTCATCAAACTGGGCGTTATGTCGTAATTGACGACGGCCGTAAGGGTGCAAACGTGCAACGTAAGAAATAATCGAGCGCCTGCTCTATCAACCACATGAAGAAACCAGCCATCTTGCAATTTCATCGTCCAGTGGGTAGCGGTGACTCCTTCCGTGCTGGAGTCAAGTTGCACAGAGCGGAGTGTACGCAGGGTGGCGACGCGACACATCGACGACGACCATTCCGTAGGGTAAATAAGATTCGATCAACCAAAGGTTGTAACATAGCGACCACAGTGGTGGCTGCACCACAGGAATTTCGGAAAATTCTTGTGGTGGATCTGGTTGGCGGTGTCCGACGCATCGAGTGCTAGCACGACTGAAACGACGTCCCATTTCGTTGGCTCGTTGGAGACCTAAAGTACTGCCTCCGGCTCCACTGAACAGCATCACCACCTTGCGATGGATGGAAGCCATTGAACCTCCGTATCGGCGGCGGATCTCCGCTTCGGTGATCTCGCGGCACTTCTTTCTTCTTCTTCGACCTTCGAGCAAAATCGTCGTCGCCTTCGGGTCGTTTGAGGGAGGACTTGCCATAGCGGTCGTAGCGTCCTTCTGCGCCGTGCTCAGCAACATCGGCGGGAGACGCGTATAATGCGTCAAATGACTAGCGACAGAAACGGTGAAAGGGTTTCCTTGTCGTATCCTTCACATTCTCGTAAGTTCGTTGATCGTAGAGACGTTAACTCATCTTCGTACCGACGATATCGCCAATCGCGGACGCCTTGAGTGACGACCGTCGGCACTTTTCCGCGGCAGTAACCGCAACCCGAGCAGCGGACCGGTCGTGCTCTTCGCAAGAAGAACGACCTTCGACAATACAACTGCTTTCTCAGCAAACAGCGACGAAAACCTGTCCCATTTCCATGGGTTTCGACAAAATACCGGTAGATTGTAAGTTCGACCGGGCTCGATTTGAAGCGTGCGCGCAGCGTAAGCCACCTTCGCGCGTCTTCTCCCGGAGCTGGGGAGAATTTGGTCGTAGCATGCGTAGCGTAGCCAAGGCTACCGTCCGTTCCGGCGGCGGGCTTCGGAGATCTTTAATCGTGCTCAAGCGAGCGTAAACTCGAGTCTTGACTAGGTCGAGACTCTTCCGAAAATCGGTGATGATTGTAAATCGGCACGGTTATCGGGCCTCGATCGTAAATAGATCGAAAGGTCACGATGGGTGCATCGTTCGTATCCTTGAACTTAATCTTCTTGCGCCCGTAGACGACTTGGGTTCGATAAAAACAGATCGATCGTGGGGGTAGTCCACGACGGCACCTAAACTCGTATATCGCGCCCTCCCAACAGGAACGGATGGTTCGTCGGCCACAATAGCGACAATGGGGGCGGCGATGTTGTCGGCGAGGGCGACCCGAATCGCGATCCAACGAAAGATCGTCGTCGTATTCAACCTGGTCCGTACAGCGGCGCTTAATCGGAAGTTCGCCTTCATCGAAAATCAACGATCTTTGGCCAACTTTCTGACCATTTCTCGGCAAATTTAAGAAACATCTGCCATTCCATCGACACCGATGGTCGTCGAGTTTCGGTCCGTCACGATTCCGTAGATGTGACAGGCCATAACGTAGAGTACCATCTAAACAACTGAGGGTAACCAAATCATCTTCGATCGTCTTGCCATCTCGCGGCGTCAACGAGTGTGAGCACACATCTGACTCGTCATCTCCGGGGTTGGGCATCGATGCCGCGGCAGGCTTTGTATCATCGTTGTTGGCGTCATCGACGTAACGCTCGCGGCAGCCTCTTTATCTGGCGGCTTTCGCTCTTCCTCAAGACAATCTCAGAGGAATCGGTGCTGGTAGGGATCGATCTTCGTATTCTCGGAAGCAAGGACCTACCCATACTCATTCATTTCGTCTTCCAGAACGCATCCGTTGATTCATTCGTCGTTGGTTGATCATCACCATCATCGGCGATCGGTTCGTGTCGGCTGCGGCTTCGAGTCCGTAGCTGAGCGGTTGTTCTGGTGGCTTCTTTAGCAAGAAGTTTGAGTTCGTCCACCAATCCTGCAGGTTCCACGTCGGCTCGTCTTCGTCCCAATCAGAACGCTGCTAATCTTCTTCTTAAATCATCGCCTTCCGGCGGCGTATCCGTGGCTCGATCCGTAGTAACCGAAACCGTTTCGGGGTCCGCAGGAAAAGATGCGTCGTCCCCGACGTCAACTCTATCGTAGGATCGTCGTCTGCTTCACTCGCGATGGTCATCGTGCGTCCGTCGAATGATGTCGAGCTAAAACTGCAGAAATCATGTCTGGCTCACAGACAGTTCGGTCGCCAAAGGTCGTCCCTGGAGGGTCAAAGATAAGCCGATGGCGTAGGGCTTCCTCGTCAAAAACAAACGGTGCGTCGTCCGTGGACGACTCGTAAATAACGTTATCGCGGACACTGATTACAAGGTGTAGCTTCTTCATCTTCCGAATCTGAATCGCCTTCCCAGTATCGTGGAGCTTCGAGTCGTCGTCGCTCGAATCTTCGAGTTCATCGCTCGACATCTGCTCATAAATCGTGCCAAAGACCGACGATCGGTCAGCACGTGATTGGGTGGCTCGTCCATCGGCGGGCGAGCAAGATCTTCGAATGCGGCCGCGGCAAGGGCGTCGGCTGCGTCGTCGGTGCGGGTGTCCGTGTTCGGGTACACCATACTCCTAATGGTAACTGTTGACCGCAAGGGGTAGTAAACGCGAACGTGGCAGACGACGTCCCGAGTCTTTCGGTAACGACCATCGTCCGAATTTCGATCGCGGATCTTCGTCGCCGGCAGCGGCGTGAATGTGCTAGAGCCGGCTGTCTTTCCGTCGGCGCTGGCGCGAGCTGCGCGGCTCTTGTCGCGGCGTCGGGGGCTCCGGCTATCTCGACGGCCCGGTCGTGTCGAAGACGATCGGCCGTGTCCATCTTTCAAGTGCTTCACGGAATCCATAACCGTGGTCAGCTGCGTGCCCATGTCATTGAGCCTGCTCTGAATATCGTGAGCAGCGCTCGAACCGAGGGTGGCATTAGAACTGCCGTCGTCACGCGAATGATTATCTCTTTTTTTGTCGGCTCTCCCATCGTCCTCGCGAAATGGGCATTTTGCCGTCTTCGATGTATTTTACATCGCCACATAATAGTCATCAGGCTCGCGGTTGCAAATGACCCGGATCCCGTGTTCATCCTGTCGTGGGTCGTTAAGAAAAACCCACAATCCTGGCATGTCCTCGAACCACTTTTGGATTCTCTTCGAGGCGCAATGGCGCATATTTCGTCGTTTATCTTTCGTTCCCGAGGCGAGCGCGTCCTCCGCGTCCAGACGGTGGCTTCTGCGGCTTCCCGCCCGATGGGTTCGTTGAATTTCGGCTGTTCTTCTCCGCCATGGCGTCGCGAAATCGTTCTCGAGCCGTGTAATCAATGACAACGTAGACGTAAACGTGGCTACGTCGTCGGGTGCCCGCTGCGCATGGTTGCACGCGGGATTTCAATTCGCTGGACTCCAGTCCACGTATCAAGTAGAGATGACTCCACATCGTTGAGATCCCGGTTGGCCACAGAACAGTACGCCATGGGCTCTTGCTGAAATTTAATGCAATACGTGCACGTGGCGTTCCCAGGCGTTCGGAACGGTCGCTTGGGTCGTGCATTGCAACTTTCGTAGCGATTCTTGCCGTCACCGGCAGTGGGCAACTCTCTCGGAAATTTCAAAATCTTGAGGCAAGCTTCTCGTTCAATCGTCGTAATCGTCGTACCACTGAACCGTACTCCTCATCGTCGATTTCCCGACGTAAATAAAAGACGCTGGGTGATCGAGATTTTACACAGGTCTTCCGTACTTCTTAAGTGTTTCGGAAAATCGGTGCGACTGTAGCGCAGGGTCGCAGGTAGCAGTACCGTAGTTTCTCCAAGCTAAAATGGTCTTCGGCTAACTCATCACCGCGCCCGCATCTAAATCGAACTGGTCCTGATCGCGTCATCGAGAACCATTTTAAAAGTTTCGGTCTTTAATCCGGAGGTTGATCGCCGCTCCTTGTTGCGATCGTGTTTAGCTAACGCGCTGGCGAATCGATCCGTGAAACCCATCAAGAACTTGGGTGTCGATCCTTCCGTCGCCACGCGTCTCCTCCTTTTCTTCGTCATCGTCGTCTTCATAGCGCGGCTTCCTAGCTTTCGCGCGTGATCGTGTAGTTGGCGGCTCTTCCTCAGCTCGGGACCCCGGGCTGCTCGCTCGCCTTGATCGACTCGGCGTACGCAACTCGTCTCTTTCACGTGTCAACGAGCTTACTTGATCTTGGAGGTCGTCTGCTCGAGCGTTGGCCCTACGCGCTTGCTCTCTTAGTTCTTCGGCCTCCTTCCGTTGTAGCCGCTCTTTTCGTTCGTTTTCTTCTTCTATTTGTTTTAAAAGTCGTTCCTGCGCGCGTTCGTTCTCTTCGCGTAATGCCCGCAAGTGAGCCTCGTAGAACTCATTCATTCCCGTTACATCCGGGGGTCGTGCACGCGTTGACGGAGCTGTCGATCGTCCTCCCGGCGGCCTCTCCGCGGGCTCGCCGTTGTTGTAGTCTAGCTCTTCTTCCTCGTCGTCGACTTCCGTGTCGTGCTCTTCTTCATCGTCATCATTATCATCATCGTCATTCCGCTCGCTCGTCTCATCCTGACGGCTTGGCGGTTCTTCATATCGCATCTGCTCGACGGCAGCATCATCGTCTTCCATATCGGCTCTGGCTCGTTCTAGTCGGCCGAGATCAGAGCGGGTCCAAAATGGTTGAGTCGTTGTCGTTCTCGTGCTCCTTCGACTCTGGGACTTATACTTGTCCACGACACGCGTAATATCGTCGTCGCGTGCGTCTTCCACCGACCGATCTATCAGTCCGGTGGGCGGCAGAATTCATCTCTGCCCGGCAATCAATGCCTCAGTGAGTTGCGATCTCACTCCGCTCGCCTGCGGCAGCGGTACCCGGGTTGCGCGTCGGCTAGAACCGAATCGCGCGTCGTCACTTCCGACGACTACCGTATCCGGCCCGGGAACTTTCCCACAGCAGTGGTCCTTCTGGAATTCCTTGTCGGCGCGCTTGATCAGGGCGCGCACGGCTTGTCCGGACCGTGTAGAGAATGCAAGATGCACTCGTTCGCTGCGACCGATATGGTCGCTCGAGTCTCGTATTCCTCCACCACCTGTGGCGTAAGGAGAATTTAGGCCTACCTGGCGTGCCTTCGAATCCTGGCTCGCCGCTCGCGTCCGTGCCCTTGATGGAGTCACTGGACGAGGATGGCCGTTCTCCCGCCACACAACCACAAACAACTACCGTGCCTGGTCCTCACAACTTGAGGATCGGCTGTTGCTTTATGATTAAGATATTATCGAAAAACAGAAATCAGGGTGACACATGTCACGGAAAAGGAAGATGATGTCATAAAGAAAACTGACATCATCATGACGGAGTAGGGTGCCCCTGATAAGGGGGGGGCCTAGAAGAGGGGTAAGCCTTAGGAGGCGGGAGTTGCCGCCACAGTGAGCACGAGTGGGTTTACGCCGAATTACTGGGGTTAGAGATTGGGACTAAGTGAACCTACTGACCAGGTGAGCTTACTGTACTGGGACCAGGTGAACTTACTAGGGTTGGAGATTGGGACTAGGTGAACTTACTGGCCTGCACTTGTCACTACTAATTGGCAGATGTTTGTTTGTCTGTTTGTCTTTAAAGGTCGACTGCTAAGAGGGGGGTGTGTGTGTGGTGCATGAAGGATGTGGGTGGTTTGTCTTTAAAGGTCGACTGCTAAGAGGGGTGTGTGTGTGGGGAGCATGAAGGATGTGGGTGGGTCCCCCGATTCAGGGTAAGGATCAGGTAGGCCCGCGAGCCAGGCATTGATCCTCCAAGCCGTCTACGGCGACCTCGCAGACTATTTCCACGATCCGCGGCGGCTCTTTCAGCGCGCCATTCTCACGCCCCGTCGAAACGATGTTGTCGATGCTGACAACGCGCGCATGACCGCGGCCTTTCCCGGAGACGAGGCGTCGGAGTTCTTTTCGGCAGACTAGGTTGGGTCGGAAGATGACGCCTCGCTCTTTACAGTAGAGTTTTCAACTTCCTGACAACCAACGGCATGCTGACTTTGAGCACGAGCTTAAGGTCTTCGCAACCTCGACCCGTCGCACGGCCACTGCAACGGCACCCGATACATCATCGATCGTGTCGTGTCACCGAGGCTCCTCCAACCTGTACCCCTTAAGGCCCGCCTACGCCAAACGATCAACAAGAGCCAGAGCCAGACGCCCCGCGAGGTCGGCGTCCTCTTGCCCAAGCCCGTCTTCTGCCACGTCCAGCTCTACGTGGCTCTCTGTCGATCGGCAACCCCGAGGATATACTCATCTGGGTCGACGACTCCACCCTACCCCACACTTGCTGCGCAATACCGATAAGCCCCCTCCCGGCGTCTACACGCGCACTATAGGTGAACTTACTGGGACCAGGGGATCTTACTGGAACCAGGTGAACTTACTGAGGTTGGAGATTGGGACTAGGTGAACTTAGTGACCAGGCGAACTTACTGGGACTAACTAACTAACTAACTTCGGACCTCTCCCGGGCATGGGAGCCAGGCTGGGCCGGTAGTAGCCGGTCCAGGATCACAGAGCAAAAAATCACACAGTTGGGGTAGAAGCTTGGGATGAAACTGCATGGATGGCGGACCGCCACTGCGCGCGGTCTTGTGCGAGGTCGTGCCACGAGTTGAAGGGGATGTCGCATTTCCGGAGTGCCTTGGCGAGCGACCTCCCGTACGTCATCTGCGGAGCCCCCGGTGGGCGCTTGGAGCGGACCCAAGACGAGAGCATCTTGCGAGGGAGTCGGGAGAAGGGCATGCGGGCGACGTGACCGGCCCAGCGGAGCTGGCGGCGCGTGACGTAGACGTCGATGGACTCGAGGCCGAGGCGCCGCCGCAGGATCTCCGTTGAGATGTGGTGGGACCAGGTGTGTTTCCGGGTCACACGACACATGACGCGGGCGCACTGCGCGTGGAAACACCGCAGCCGGCGGAACAGGACCTCGGTGAGGCACCACGATTCCGCACCGTGAAGGAGGATGGCCAGGACGAGCGAGACATAGACGAGGCGCTTGGCGCGAGCAGAGACGGACTTCGAGGCGAAGATGCAGTCCCGCAAGGCACCGAAGGCCTGAGACGCCTTCTTGATCCGCGCGTCGACGTCTGAGTCGTCGCGGCAGTCGCGCGAGAGGACCGAGCCGAGGTACTTAAACTGGTCGACGACCGGTATGAAGCGGCCGCGCCCGAGCTCGATGTCCGAGAGGTTCGTGTCGTCGAACGACTTTGGGTCGCCGTACAGGTGTGCCGGGCGAGCGACGAACAGCATCTCCGTTTTGGACGCCGCTTTCGTGTGTCGGTTGCCGCAATGCACCTCCATGCCCCAGGCGTCGCAGTGTTCGATGAGGCGCGGTGTCTCGCTGGCGGCGATGTGGCGGTCCCAGAAGAGAAAGGCAACGTCGTCGGCGTACGCCGATTCATCGAAGGGAAACTCGTCGCCGCGAGCGGACCAACTCCGGTTCGTCATCTGAAAGTCTTTCCGCGTACGGTAGACACATGGGGTGCGGCCATGGCGTCGTCGAAACGACGTCGTCAGTGCCGCCATGAACAGCACGAACAGGACGGGGCCCAGGACGTCGCCCTGCTTGACGCCGATGATCGAGTCAACCGAGGCGACGACACCGCTGACCGAGAAGTGGACCTGGATTCGGTGGAGGCCCTTGATGACTGCGACGAGCTTCGGCGGGACGCCGAACTTCAGGAGCACCTCCCAGAGAAGCTCTCGCGGGACGCGGTCGAACGCCTTAACGAAATCGATGAACAGTACCCACGAGTCCTGACCGTGCTCACGCCGCTTCTTCAGCGCTAGCTTGAGCGAGAAGGTGGCGTCGGACGTACCGCGCTCGGGTCGAAAGCCACATTGAGACTCGTGATCGAGGGCCTCGCAGATGACGTTGAGTCGCGCACGGACGATGTTCGAAACGATCTTCTGCGCGACCTCGAGCATCATGATCCCGCGGTAGTTGCCCGGCAGGGAGAGGTCCCCCTTCTTGGGGAGAATCCCGAGGAGGCCTACGTCCCACTCGGCCGGCTGGACTTCAGACTCCCAGAACTCGAGGACTACACGCTCCAACAGCGGGAGCGTGCGAGCGTCGGTGGCGAGCGCCTTCCAGACCTCCGCGCGCAGGCCCGATTCGCCGGGCGCGGTGCAGTTCAGCTGACCAACGGCCCGTTTTATCGCCTCCTGCGTCGGTGGTTCCCCGAGTTCCGGACGGATCGGCAACTGGTCAACGTCGTTGATCACGGTGGGGTCGTAGCGAGCTTCTCGACTGTAGAGCTGCTTGAAGTGTGCCTTGAACACGTCGGCGTTCTCCTGTGGCGACGAGCACCTGCTACCGTCGGCCTTCGTCATCTGCACCTGCCTAGCCAATGTGGTCTTCGTGAGACCGCGTCGGAGCCGTCCGACTGTATTCCAGTATTTCGAGGTGCCGCCGAGCGACTCGCTTCCCGCGTTGAGTCCGGCACACAGACGAGTAATCCATCGCTCTTTCGCCCGTGCTACGGCCTTCGCGAGCCGCGACATGATCGCCCGAAGGTCGTCGAGGATCGTGGACGCCGAGCGAAGACGGCGCCGGGCACCGAGCGAGAGTACAAACGCGTGGAGGGAGTTGCGTCGCTCGATCAGAGGCTGGTGTTCTTCCGCCGCGTCCTCAAACCATCCGGGTCGGAGGCGTCGGGTCTTCGGCAGTAAGGCGTCAGAGGCCGAGGCCGCCGCCCGCGCAAGGCGGGAGTACGGCGAGGACGGCGAGCCCTGGTCGGCGTCGGCCTGGTCGGCGTCGGGTACCTCGTCCGTGGCGTCGGTCGGTGCGTCGTCGGTCGCGTTGTCATGTGACCCCGTGGCCCAAGCCGAAGATGTCGAGCACTTTCGAGCACCACCGGCGCCGGAATCCGAAGCGCGTGCTTTCTGAGCGCAGGGGAGCGTAGTCAAGGCGCGCCACAGAGGGCCGTGTGCCAGGAGGCCGTGCGAGGCGGACTTTGACGCGCAGGATGCACTTGAGAGCGCGGTGGTCCGAGTCCACGAGGCTGCTGGTCAAACCCACATCAGCGAACCGGTGCACGTCGCGCCGCCGTGAGATCATGTGATCGAGCTGGTACGTTTTCCAGGAGCGCGGGTGCAGCCACGACGCGTAGGCGCGCTTGCGGAAGAACGTGCCGACCGACGCCAGACGCCGTGTTGCGAGGAACGTGTGGAGACGGCGGCCAGCGTTGTTGACGTAAGGCGCCCCGTAGGGCCCACAGGGGCCGTCGACGACGTACTTGGAGCGCACGCCGAGAGCCGCGTTCCCGTCCATCCCCAGGACGAGGATGTCGTCCGGCCGTCGCGCTTGAAGCGCAAGGTCAATGTCGTCGAAGAACGCGTCCCATTTCTCGTCAGGCGCGGTTCCGACTGGAGCGTAAGCGCTCATGACAAAGAGGCCGAGGTCTCGATCGTCATCGTCCTGGACATCGAGTCGCAGCGCAATAACTCGCGCAGATGCGCGGATAACGGTGCTGCCGCTCGCGTGCCACGCCTGTTGCGCCGCAGGGGACAGCACCACGGCCACACCCTGGCTGCCGCGGGAAGACTGCTCGGAGGCTGCCAAACCGGAACAAACAGCGACGTAGCCGTGTCGCTCGAGCGACTCGTTGCCGGTGAGCCACGTCTCCTGCAACGTGGCCGCGAAGATGTCCCGCCGCCGTAAAGATGCGAACAACTCTTCCTTCTTCTCGTCGCGTCGCAGACCGCGAACGTTTTGGTCCACGAATAATCGACCCGTCCGTCGCTTTCTACCCAACCGAGCGAACCCCATCCCAGCGCAGACTTTCCGGGTGCTAACCGGCCAGCCCGGGAGGCGGGCAGGCACCGTCTCACTCCGGGACGGCCGGGGCCGCCGCAGGGAGCAAGCGTATTAGGCGCCGTCCTCCATCGCAACCATAAGGTTAACGATCGCAAGGGACCAAGTGAACTTACTGGGGTTTTTAGAGTAAACTCAAAGGTTAGCGGCGTGTGCGGATCAAAGCAGCTTAGACTGGCGGGGGTGAGAGCGACGAGTTCAAAGGAGAGTGGGGTGAGTGGATGTGAGCACGAATGGGTTTACGCCAAATTTACTGCGGTTAGAGATTGGGACTAGGTGAACTTACTGGCCTGCACTTGTTACTTTATAATAAAGTGAGGTTCATAGAAAACGGATATTGAACGAACACTCCGTGGGGGTCTAGCTCAGTGGAAGAGCGTCCGCTTTGCATGCGGAAAGTCACCGGTTCAACCCCGGTGATCTCCAGAGGAAGACGGAAGGATAACCTCGCGGTTCAGGGACGGGGCTGATCCAAAACCGGGTCTCGGTACGTATGGGATGGCAGATGTGGTGAGATGTGGTGAGCTCTGGGAAGTTCCGCCCTGTTCACTATGCTCGCTACAAGCCGCGGCACATCTCGCGGCGTCTTCCCACG